>KV424617.1:0-97970 GCA_001632445.1 Peniophora sp. CONT
GGAACAAGGGCGGCAAAAATTAGATAACCAATAATGGAGGCGGTGCCTCCATAATAGTGGTTAAACTATTAAGAACAGATACTACACTTGATCTAAGCCAAAAGGCCAGAGTGGTAAGGATTGCCGAACGCGAGAGGCCGCAGAGGTCGTCGTTCGGGGGCGCGCACGGACCATGGAAGAAATCACGAGGTCGCGTAGGCGCCCGTCTCGCTCGCGACGCGCCGATCGCGACGCGTCTTGTACGGCGACGACGATGTGCATTCAAAGGCATTCATATACTCAACCAGCCCATAAGTCTCGCTCAGTATGCAGGGATGCACTGTAACCCGAGCTACTATGACCATGAACGTCATCTACTTATTGCCTCCGCTGCGCTGTATACAGTCGGACAGTTCAAAACTTCAACGTGACTTGCTTCTCATCGGTATCCGGATCTGGCTCTCCGTCGGCTAGCGGCGAGATGTCCCAAGGATGTCCTGACTCGAGAGGACCTTCGGCGGGGCCGTGAAGTACAACCCACACCAGCAGCAGGATCCGGAACGCTTGTTCAGCCTTCCCTTCTCCTACGCCCTGAACATCTTTTTGGCCATGTCTTGTGAGCACTGTATTCAGGGTAGGCGTCTACTGGTGCTCAGATGCTGTGTGCTTGCTCTCAAACGTGACTGACATGTGTAGGTGTACGCCATGAAGGCACTCTGGAAGGTAAGGGTGTTGTCTATCCGTCCGATGGAAGATCGCAACGCTGAGCAGCTACCTAGGCACATACTCCGATATCGCGGGTGTGAAGTGCTACATCGCAACGCCTCCTGGCGAGCATGATAAGACGAAAGTTGTCCTCTACCTCTGCGATGCGTTCGGCTTCGAGCTCGAGAATAACCGTGTATGCTATACCGGCCACCGCTCGCTTGGGAGACGGTACTGATTCGGCCTGATCGCCTCACACAGCTGCTCGCCGACGATTTCGCCCGCAACGGCTTCAAGGTAGTCATTCCCGACCTTTTCGAAGGTGAACCAGTGGCGCCCACTATCTTCGACGACGTACGTTGCCCTTTCATCAGTAACGGTCCTGCCGATCTTAGCCCTGTATCCACAGCCCGAACTCGCTGCCAAGTTCAGCTGGCCGGAGTGGATAGGCCGTCATAGCCCTGCCCACAACCTCCCTCGCGTCAGGAACGTTATAAGCGAGCTGAAATCCGAAGGTGTCACTCGTTTCGGTGCGACTGGGTACTGTTATGGCGGCAGAATAGTCTTCGATCTCGTCTTCGATGATGAGGTTCACGTTGCTGCTACCTCGCACCCATCACTGCTCTCAGTCGAGGATCTTGAGGTGCGCTTTCTTCAATACGCCCGTACCTCGTGGACGCTGTAACTCCGGGCGTAGAGATACTCCTCGAGCACCTCGGTCCCGCTTCTGATCAACGCGTGCGAGATCGATCAAGTGTTTAGCCACGACAAGCAGATGAAGGCCAAGGAGCTTTTTAAGGATTCAGACTTTAAGGCCGGGTTTAGTATGCCTTACTTCGAGGGTTGCACGCATGGTTTTGCTGTCCGTGGTGATATGGTGCGTCGCTATGCGTGCTGCTACGGCTATATTGACTAATTGAAGGGTTGCAGAACGATCCCAAAGTGAAGGCGGGCAAGGAGAGGGCATTTGTGAATACCGTCGAGTGGCTCAAGAAGTACCTGTAGGCTACATGTGTGCATGATACAAGTATCACCATGCCTTCTCTGTACCACTTCCTGACTGAATACCGGACTGCTTGCATGTCACCGTAACTGGTTCATAAACGGTCTTGCCGCATCTTTTTCAAACTCAACGTTCATGCTACAATCGGCCGCACTTGTTTCACCAACGCTCAGGCGTTCAAGCGCTCAACCATCAAGCGAATACTCAACAGGCTTATCCCCAACCTTCCTCTGCATCTCAATCAACCTCCCAAGCATCTCCTTCCCCTTCCCATCCAACGTCGCCTTGAATTCCTCGCTCTGCATCCACTTCAACCCATGCTGCAGTACATTCCGTGCACGCGCAGAGCCGCCACGGGTATCGCCCATTGATGCGTGGAGTGTGGCGCGCTTACGGGCTGGGCTGTACGCGCCGCAGTGGAGGATGTTGTTGTTGTAGAAAACGGTGTCACCGGCTAACGGTCATCAGCATCTCCCGGTGTATGGCAAGAGCAGATCCACTTGCTCACGTTGCAGGGTCACTTGAATTGCGCCGGGCATGGTCATTGGGTCTTCCGGGGGCTCAATTGTACATGACTGTTCGCGCTGGGCTGGCGTTCGCGGGACACGGTGCGAGCCAGGGACTACAAAGAGCGATGCGTCTTCATACAGAGCGCTGCAGCAAGTTCAACCTAGAGTATTGTGAATGCAGGCGTCTCATCTCACGTATTCCATTGAACCTGTTGGCTAGATTAGCGTTCAAGGGAGTGGATCCATAAGTGAGCAGTACGAACCCCATGGTGCCAGATCGCCAGAGCTTCGCGTTCTTCGTCCTCAGACGCGCCGGCCTTGACATCGTCCCGATGCCAACAGAGAGCGAACTCGTGAGAAGTAGGGTTGATCAAGAGGTTGAACAACTCTAGTTAGAGAACGCGTCAGACCAGATCATAGGCAGCGAACGAAGCCGTGCGAGAGATGAGCCACGAAGACTCGTTGTCTTGAGCAGATGCCATCGAAGAGTATCTCAGGCTCTATCGTGACTGAACGAATGTGTTGGACGCAGTCAACCCACCCATCTGCAAGTTCTCATCCCCACACTCCAACAACTCCTTCGCAGCGTCCCTCATAGTATCCGAAGTATAATACTTCGCAAAAGCCTTTTGTCCAAGATCAGGATGCATAACATGTTGTACGCCCCACGAATCGGGATCGGCACTGTCGTACGGCGGGAACTGTTTGCCGACCACACGTCGATGAGGCCATTTGCCCTCTCGCGTTTGCTTTACGACTGCATCGCATGCGTGGATGAGATCGTCGAAGAGATCGGGGGAGATGAGGGAGGGGATTATGACGAAACCGGTCGAGTCGAATTGGGCTTTGTAGGAGGACATGGTGGGGAGGATCGTATGGGCAGTATGTTCGAGTCCTCATGGATATCCGATAGGGTCACAAGGCCGGTATCAAGTTGATATCAAGGACGTTCGGTTCGCCGGTGATAGCCGGTACCTGGTTGAGTCAATTGAACTTTAATACTTTAGTGGCCGGCGGCAGGGTGATCGATCACATTGTCGATGCCAGTGCCGCTCACGTACCGTAAACCGTCGTGTTAACAGGAGCAGTCGAGCTGACAAAACATTATACATATACAATGTAACAGTACACAGATTGATTCAGAAGACAGGTATAGGAGTCGTACGATAGACAGAGCACATCTATCAAGGTTCAAGAGACAACAAGAAGCAGACGGAGGGAGTGGCGGGGAGGTTCAACAGGGTAACTTGAACACACAACAAGATGGATGACGGATCAAAGGAGAGTGCGGTGGGCATGGCGCATGAACATATCTAGCAGCAAGAAGCGCAAAAACGGAAGATTATGAGAATCGTTGTTTGCTCTGAGACGGCGATACGGTATTCGAGTGCATCGAAGGCGTCCGCGGCTCTGGTGTTGAAGTACCGGATATGGAACTCGAGCTGACATTTCGCTCCAACCATAATGGCGAGCGTGCGGCCGGTAAAGGCGATCGCGGCGGAGTAGATTGCGCGGATTGATTATGCGGCACGAACGATTGGCTCGTTGCGGACGTGGGCGTCAAACTGCGCTCCAGCCAGAGCGGCGAGCGTGCCGGGGACGACGCGCGCGAGTCTGACATACGCGGTGGCGGTGGGAGTGGAGATTGACTCCGGGATTGGGATCGCGATTGCGATTGCTGGGAAGACGGCACAGTGCTGGCGCGGACGGGTGCCGCAGTCGGGGGTGGTAACGGGGAACGACTGCGAGCGGTGGGCGCTGGCGGTTGACGTGCGGCGAGCGGTTGGGGTGTAGAGATGGGCGGCATTTCCTTCTGCTTATCCCCGAACATGTTCCGGAAGAACGGGCGCCTCTTCTTCGTCGCCTCGGAAATATATCCCTCGTCGTCCGTTTGGTCTTCGCTCGAGCGCATCGCTGCGCGCTTGGCTTTGTGCACCCTGCGCTTCGCCGCGGCGCCACCCTCGGAAAGATAGCCGGTATCTGGCTCCATCTCGTCGCTCTTGCGGCCTTTGCGAAGCTTGTTGCGGAATCTGGACTGTGTCTTCGGTGGAGAGTCGGGGATCGGGGGTGGAGGCATGCGGATGCCGCCGGGATGTTTGGTGATGGCATCGAGCACGCCGGACGACAGTGTTGCGGCGTCAAACTCCTCTCTGTATATGGACTTGAAACGACCGAGCTGAGGACGTTGGCCGGACGAGACAAGCTAGCGCCGTAAATTTACGAGCAAGATGAACGCGGTTCGAAGAAGGACGTACATCGTCATCGTCGGGGTCCCCTTCGTCTTCTTCATCTACAGCATCGAACATCCAGTTCTGTAGCGTGCGGCTGGAGCCGATGCCTAGCTGCATAGCAACGTCCAGTACAGACGCGCGCAAGGCGTTGGAATCGCGTCTGCCGCGGGGCTCATCGCCGTACACGGCCTGTTCGTCATGATGGGGCCGGGCGGAGGAGGAAGCGGGAAAATTCATCGTCGTGGTGGGTGAGAGGGAAGCACAAAGGAAGGAAGAAGCGTTCAACATGAGCCTCAGGGTCCTTCGTTATAGCCCCCACGGTTGCTGTTGCTGCTGGGAACCATGACGGAAAAACGAAGCCGAGAAATGGGTAGCAACGACAGACGGATTTGGCAGCAGAATGTAGGAAATGAAAATGAAAGAACCCATGCATACATATTTGATTTTACGTCTGTCTTGTTGTCTCCATGGCAAGGCGGTCTGGATGCGCAGATGAGGCTTCTTTCAGAGATCCAATCAAGCCTAAAGCGTCAATACAGTATCCGTGACGGCGGGCGATCTCTGCCAAAGGCCGCAAGCTTTTCCTGTCAGGATATGAAGTTGCCTTTTGAGGTCCATCGGCATGAGGTTTGGCGTCAGGTTACCTACCGCCGGCACCGGTGGTGGTGGCAGCATTGAAGCCGTCCGAACGTTGTGCGATGACATCAGGAACCACCATAATGCCGTTGATCCGATCACTATTAGACCATACCCGAAGTCAATCCGAAGTGGCCTATCGAGGATACGACTTTGACCTCCATCTCATCGTTGCCCCTGCTGATCCTTGTCCATATACGGCGTACGGGATACATCCAACAGACAAGAGGAGCTCAGAGCTTGCACTAGAGAGCCCATAGATATTCAAACCCGAGATCTAGACTTCACCGCCGTACAAACTACCGCTTGCCTCCCAGCCTACAACTCCCGTCAACATAAAAAAAATCACGCTTCCCGACATGTCTTTCTCGGATCTACTCGTTCTCACCGCGACAGATGTCACCAAACTCCTCTCTTCCTTCGCAGCACCCGCGCTCCTAGCCCAATCTGCCCGGTTGTTCTATGCTCTCGCACATGCTTCGACTGAAGACCCAATCCAACAGCCGCACCGCACCACGCTTCCCCTTCCCGCGCACAAGACTCTAGTCATGCCTGCGCGGGTACCGGGTGTCGGCGCATCGCTGAAACTTGTATCTGTGCCTACTGGGCAGGGGGATACACGCGGGTTGCCTGCAAGTACATTAGTATTGGACGAAGAGACTGGCGCTGTACGCGCGGTACTCAACGCACGAGCGTTAACGGCAGTGCGGACCGCCGCGGGGACTGTACTAGCGACCACAATCCTACATAAACCGGAAACATCGAAGTTCAAGCGTATCGTGGCGTTCGGAGCTGGCGCCCAAATCAAGGCGCATGTCGATCTCTTATGCGCCGTGTATAAGAATATAGAGCACGTTACCATCGTCGCTCGGAGTAAAAGCTCGCGTACGGAGGATCTAGCCGCGTACCTCCGTTCATCGACATCGCGTTCTGTCAACATCGTCCTTTCATCCGACGAATCCACCTTACACGCTGCACTCGGTACCGCTTCGATCATCGTTACCGCGACGCCTTCGACTACACCGCTCTTCCCTTCCTCGGCTGTACCCTCCGGCGCACACCTCATCCTCGTCGGCTCCTGGCGCCCAGACATGCACGAGATCGATACAGACCTCGTCAATCGCGCCGGGCGTATCGTTCTAGACTCGCGCGAAGCTTGCGCCACAGAAGCTGGCGAGCTCATCAAAGCTGGTGTCGACTTTTCCCGTACTGTTGAGCTCGGCGAGCTTGTGCAGGAAGTTGAAGGGGATAAGGTTATTTCGAATGAGGATCTCGCGAAGGAGGTGTTGCAGAGTGGAGAGGTGACGCTGGTCAAGAGCGTGGGTGTTGGGGGACAGGATGTTGCGATTGCAAAGGCCGTAGCTGATTTGGCGGAGAAGATGGGTGGGATTGGGACGGTGGTGCACGGATACGATGCGGCATAGGCCTCTCGGTGTTGTGAAATATAAGGATAGATTACACGCTACTACTCTATAAGAACCACGGCGACATAAAACCGCCAGTCTCCGGTACATAAGGGAACATGCTCCTCCGGACAGGCGAATGTCCGTTGATTCTTCCCGAAAGCTCCTGCAACGCGGCATAGAATTCGGGATACCGCACAAAGACGTGGTAGTACCTGTCTTCCTCCTGCAGGGTATATGCAGGGTGTCCGGCCTGGTCTTGTACAGGCACGAGTTCGCCCTGACTGTCCCTGCGTTCTAGCGCGACGGTGTTCAGCATAGGCCGCAAACAGTCCAAGGCGGGCTCATCGAAACTCTGCAGTTGGCGCATGGCCTTCTGGTGCACACTGAGGAGCATGGGTAACCAAACGGCCATCTGTGAATGAAGTATGGCACTTTGTCCGCGCCAGCAGAGCTCTAGGATGTCGCTCATGAGCGCGTAATAGTTTCTAAGCATCGCGCTGCGTACAGCGTCGTCGTTGAAAACGAAGGTTGCTGGAGCATCAATGCCCGTGCCCCACGACTCCAGATCGAGCTGTGCGAGGCGTAATGCCAAAGCTCGACATGGGATGAGGGTATCGCTACGAGCCTTGGCGGCCTCAAGGCAAACCATGTACACATCCGCGCGCACAGTGGCAAGGAAGCAGCGCGCAAGGAATGCCGTGTCCGGTCGCTTCTCATTCCTTCCAAGTTCGACCCAGGTATGGTACAGCGGCGCTGTCGTATCGTGTAGGACTGTGACGAGATCCGGACGGTGTGTGCCGTGTGGGAGAGCTTTGAAGAGTGCGCGCACGAATGTCAACCCGATAATTAGCCTACGGTTACGCACAGCCTGAGGAAGCGGGTGGCTCGCGCTCGGGCGTGACCGCAGGAGCTTGAGCACTCCGTCAATTATGCGCAGATCGCGAAGGAGGAAGCAGACGATGGGGACCCTCGCGGCGGGCGGAAGACGCGATGGCTCGGTGGGGTGCACAATCGGTACAAGGGCGTCGTAAAATGCTTCGAGCTCGTGCACCTCGTCAATGTTCTTCAGCGTATGCCGAAATGCGTATGCCTCTCGGGCGAAGCATGGCTCTTGAGCGATGTCGCAGGCGACATCTAGCCGTGCGTGGTATAGTCGCATCACAAAATGCATGACGCACGAAGCGCGGGCATTCAGGTGCTTGCTTCTGTCCTCGAGGTCATCCCAGTCGATGACGGAGTGAGCTAAAGCAACCGCGGAGGCGGCGAGAGTGTACATCGTGGCTGTAAGTGTGCATGCCAGTGCGAGGACAAGGCGAAGAAGAGGCGTGAAAGGTGTCGTATACGGGGAGTCCGGACAAACCAGGGGGAGGATGCTGAGGAAAAGATAACACAGAGCTCCCGCGCCCATGCCGCCCACCACGACGTATGCCATGATGTTATTGGCTGCTGACATATAGATCACTAGTCCTCCGAAGAAAAGCCATACAGCCAAGTGCAGAAGTGTGACGATGGACGCGACAGCGTGGTCCATCCCGAAGCGGCGTACGCCCATGGAGAGGAAAACATGAATGGGGCCGCGTATACGAGGAGGACCGCGACGTTGAACGTCATGGCCATAACGACGGATCCATTGCTGGACGAGTGTTGCGGCCAATGCGCACGATAGCGCAACGAAGAGGCTGCCGAACCATAGGCTGTTGATCCAGATGGCGGAGACTGGCGGAGCGAAGGTAGACTCGCTCATCGGTTGCGGTTGAGTGTCGTTCGAGAGCGAGACCAGCTGCTTAAGCAAGATGACGGTCTCATCGTTGGAGTTAGGAGAGAGCAAGTCGTAGCTCGCAACTACAAATGTCGCCACGGTCGCTGCAAATAGACCAGTCTGTCCGATAGTGAGACAATGCACAAGAAGCACCAGCAAGTGAGGGCCACATACGAAGATCAAGATACCATCGGTGTCTCCTTTCCAGCTTTCCATGCGTAGTTTGTCGTACTTCTCAGCATCCGAGACTAAGTTTCACGGCCAGGAATTGATAGTTGGCGGTGGTACAGTAGGATGATCCACTCACGATATAAGCTCCAGAACTTGTCCTGTGGGTCAATGAACGTGTTTCCCAATGTGGGATCAGTCGGTGGAGCAGGAAGAACGCTGTGTCCTGAGCCCGCTGTAGCTGGGGCATCTGTGTGGGCAGACCAATGAGCATGACAGAATGGGTTCTGATACAAGCCTTACACACCCATGTCAAAGAAAATAGATAAATAACGAAAAAGGGCCCGCCTGGGGTATGCGAAGAAACGAAAGGTCTACTGCCACAGGCGCGTAGACTGGGGAATCAAGTAAGTTGGGGGGTATCAAAGGGTTGGTGAATGGGACACTTATCTGCCTGATACATATACTCCTCACAAGCGCTTGATGCTGTGGTACCAGTGGCCGTTGCAAGCAAGAGCACAGCCGCAACCTTACAGTGGTCACTGGTCTCCCTATAGCGAGTAATGGGCCGTTCTGATAGATAGTGGTGCGGTGTTGCATGTCAGCCAATCGGGGAGGAGCAGCAAAGTCCTGATAAGCCAGTCATCCTCGCGCACAGCCAGAGCGATCGCAGTAAGAGTATCCTGTTCAAAATGCCACCTGTATAGACCCATACAGCCGCGAGTGCAAACCCCATTTGAGCGCTCGTGTTGCTGAAGAGGCGGGTTTCCTGAGGTATCGTGCAAACCTTGGAAGCCTAGGGACAGAAATCACTGGATTTAATACCTCCTCGATAGCAGTCTTTACGAGCAGGCGGGCTCTGCCGTCTGCGGAAGTTCGAATGGAGATCAATCAGTGCATGGGAGATGTACGTATGATAGAGCGCCGACATCGATTGGATGAGTCGCATAGACAAGCGCCGCTGCGCTCGCACACCTGGTGGCAGGAGGAAAGGCGCAGCTGGGGTCGCGGGTCAAGTTGAACGGGCCGGTCAACGTTTCAACGTTCAACTTACGGCCACGATCAATCAACCCTCAGCCAATCAGATCACAGAGTCGGGTCAGCAACGTCCGTCGCCAGAGGGTGGATCCTAGTATTTAATATTCACTGCTCGCTTGTACAGTAAGTCCAGAAGCGCGCTACGTGTGTATGGAGGTCTGTAAAAGTGGCAACTTGTAGTAGGTAGTAAGTAGCGCTCCCCGATCATTCTGCTCTCCTGACCCGTCACTCTCAGTCGCGAGATGATGACGCGCCCGCGCTAATCACCTCGAGCACACTTGACGATAATAGTTCTCTACAGATGTAACCCATTAGCATTGCTAGATCTCGCAAGCGAGGAGCCCTAAGGATAAGAGTACGCACGTAGACACTCCTATTGCACGAATAATATATTTTCCAGCGTACCAGATACCTACGCCGACGCCTACGACGACGTTCAGAGCAATATTGATGACATATTCTGCAAGGCACAGTGAGACTTGAATTGACCTGTCAGTAAACATCCTCCATAGTGTTTCATAGTGTTTATGGGATAACCTTACCGATGACGACTTTCAGCCCTGGCTTGACGATGACGGTCCAAGCGATGCTGATGATGCAACTGTCGGAAGAGATGTTTCAGCAAAACTGCTGTAAGGATGTGGAAGGATATGTACCCCATAGCGACTAGATGCGATGATTACAACAGTGGAGGAGGTTGGAAGGATCGGGAGAGCTGGGATGCGTATGAGAATGGGGTAGACGAAGCTCCTGTTATACCCGAGCTTTTAACAAGGACATCAACACATTCGTACTAGCTCCTTGTATACCACCAAACAATACCACCACAGCATGGGCTAAGCAGACACAACAACCGGCCCAAGTGATGACACCAAACAAAAGAAAGAAGCTTGATGTCATGACGACGGTCTTCTGAGAGCCGAGGGCGGTAGCAACGGCCAACGCTGCGAAGCTCACTCTCGACAACTGTTGTTCAAGTGGGAAAGTATGCAAAGCTATCGCTCCGACGGTTATTGGTATACAAATCTGGTCGCTGGATCATGCATAAGCGCTGGGCTGCATCCCTCCGTCTACGGCGATAATCTGAGGAGAGATTTAACACTTCAAACAAGATACGGATGCCGAAACAGAGGGACATGCCTTGTTCGTCATGTATGCGTTGGAGATCAGTAACTCAACGACTTGCGCGACTTCCTCGGGTTGTCCAAAGCGCCCGAGAGGAATGAGATTGCGATGCTCCATTGTAGGGTTCGCAAACATGTTCGTGTTCGTAATGAGAGCGGGGGATACGGCATTGCAAGTCTTGAAGGCGTATATGTAAGTCCCCGGACATCCATAAATACTAAGCCCTGGCGGATAGCTTACCACACCGTCTCGCGCGTAATTCTTCGCAATCCAATGCATGATTCCGTGCAAGGCGCTCTTCGAGCCAGCATAGTGTGGACCAACGACTCCACCTGTCGCTGCGGCGACCGAGGTACAGAAGACAACACGACCATACCCAGCACGCGCCATGGCGGGGATTATGAGCTGCGCAAGCTGTAAGAGCGCATCGCGACGTCAGCATTAGTGAAGAATGGTCGACAACAGCCCGTACGGAGCGTGTAGATACAAGCATCTGAGGCAGAGAGATGCGAAAGTGATCTAAAGATGGTGGTGGACCTGGGGGTGGCAGCATGAGTGGGGTTGGGACTTACGAGGAATGCTGCCCCGGTGTTGACGCGCCAGCAGTTCTCCATCTCCTTCATACTGACGTCCTCAATGCGCCCATGAAGACCCATGATGGATCCTTCGTCAGCCGCGTTATTGTATAGGATCTCGATTTCACCCATCTCGCGCACTATATCTGCATGCATAGTGCGGACCTTGGACATGGATAGTTATACGTTGAACCACCCATCAGCACGAAAAGGTCTCACCGCGTCATAATCTCCCAGATCACATTGATATGCTTGAGCGCGCACTCCATGCGCCTGAGCGAGCGACGCGGCAAGCTCTCCGGCGGCAGGAGCGGAGGACCTGAAGTGCAGCGCAAGATGCACACCACGCGATGCGAGAAGCTGAGCCGTTGCTCTGCCAATGCCGCCTCTGTATATTGGTATCGAAGATGAGTGACTTCAGATTTCTGGGCAAAGATGCAAAGACGCACGTTGCGCCAGTGATGAGGGCAAGCTTGCCAGCGATAGGCGTCGGGGAATATGTGCCCTTGATATCCTGATTTTCTGCGGACATGCTAGCTCGATGCTATTGTGGTCGGTATTCGGGGAACTGAGGCGGGTCAGAGACCTCAGAGCGCTTGGCTGCATGATAAGCCTGGGATTACCAACCCATGACGTGGATCGCTCATGCGTTTAGCATGAGAAGACCGGGGCGGGGTTGTGCAACATTGACCATTCAAGTACAGTAGTACGAGTGACACCACGTCACGATATATCTTCAGCTGCGGCTCAGAGAGATTTTCGACCATGCTATTGCTACTCGCGGCATACTGCGATGTATGAATTATAGCTGCGGTACATGGCGATATCATGGCGGTCGGTGCAAGAGCAGGCAAGAGCACCTTTCGCAGCGGCATGCTGGTGAGTCCTGCGGCCCGAATGTCCGAAGACGCCGGCGGCTGCCGGCGGTCGCGTGCCGCGCAACCCTTCTTCAAGTTCTTGCCTCTCAGCTCGCATGATTCCGCGCAAGCACTCAAAATTGTAGAAGGATGCTCACGGCGTTTTCAAGGTAGTGGAACGCACCTCCCGATATATCGCTTCTACTTCATCTCCAATCTCTTGCAGTTTCCCTGTACTCCTAGGATGAATTCAAGGACTCAGTATCGTGTCTTCTCCCCTTCACACGTGAAGTTTTGAGGTTCCTTTGTCTTGGCTCCAATCCTGTGGCTATCTCGCGTCCGATTCCAAACGAGTGCGTATGTGTACTGGATCCTGGACGCGCTCAAGATCTTCTTTAACTTTTGGGTTTGTCCTCGCAAAGCGTGATCTTTTCCAGTCAAGTCTACGAATGTGCAGAAGAAGCCACGCGAGCCTATCACTGCGCTCGGGTGTTCAAACTGGCTTCATATATCTCCGGGTGTCTCCAATTGCGTGGTCAAGTGTCGTTCACGTGCGCCTTTACTGATTATCCTGAAGGGCTATCGCCTTCGATGTCGATCACCTTGGGAGCGACATGTACTGCGACGTCGATCCTTCCTGGGAGTGGCGCCCACAGGGCTCCGACAAAGAACAGTCTTGCTGAAGGAAGCACTAGCTAATACAACCACTTTTGGCTGGTATGATAACTGCGTGTGGCAATGCGATATTACACCTCTCGCAACGATAGGTCCAGTTTAGCTTAAAGCACAGCACGCGATTTGGAGTCATTGGTACTAGTCGCAAATGGCCATTCGGATGCAGTAGAGTTCTCGCTGGGATTTGCAACTTAACAGACTTCTCTTCTCTCGGTTTGCTTATCGGTCCGACCCTGTTCGACCACCAACAAGCAGCCCCTGCATTCTGGCGCCATCTATCTGCGTTCCGTATCCTTAACGCAAACGTCTCACGCGCTCAATATCACATTTGTACGCATATCCGCCTGAAAGAAGACACTCCGCTACATATCCAAACTTGCTTCTCGCCTTAGCTTGACTCACGCTGCCTCTCATAAAACGGTGTAGGCCCCTTGTTTCCTCCTTTGTCGTCTCACTTTCCATGCCACAAAGCACGTTGAGGCTTCTTCTAGTTCTTGGCGCTCATCCAACTTCTGCGTGCCTGCGAACGTTCTACGACGCGCCTTATCAGGGGGCGGATGCCAATACGCTCATCTTCAGACTTCATGTCGGTCTCCAGCAGTACGGGTTGTTCACGGCATGAAGCTAGACTGTGACTGCGAGTGCTTCCTAGTTGGCCTGCACATCGCTGTGATCTGAAGATCTGTTCCATCCAAGCCTTCTATCGTTCACGGCCGATATGCTACTCCCAAGCTACCTCGTAGTCTTTGTCCCTCGTGCGTTATGTGGCCTCGAGACCCCCTCAGGTTTTGCGTTCTGCGCTTCGTCATACCCGCGTCGATCATTGTGCCGCGTCGCCGCTGCTCTGGGAGCAATTACCTGTGAATGGGTAAAGATCTGAACGGATCTCACATATCTCCTGCCAAGACACCCGTACCGACATACTTCCAGGCGTCAAGCTGGTACGGCATGTATCGAGTAGCACGCTCTCTGAAGCACAGTTTGTGGCGTATAAGATCGCCGTATACTCATCATAAAGACGATTTTTGTGCAACTCTACTAGCAATTCATTATCTATGTCTGCCTGTTGAATCAGACCTCTACAGCCACCTCTTGGCTCTCATCCCTCCCTTCCCGGTGCTCTACTGAGCTTTCCATGTCTCCACTCATGCATCGCTCAACTGCGATCGCGATATCAATCGAGATGGACTCTTTTCGCGCGACCGACCCGTCAAGAGACAGGGGACCCATCAAAGTGGAATCAAGTGATAGACCTCTGCGGAGATGCGGCTCGTGAGCATCTTCTAGTGAGAGAAGCTAATCAACTAGGACACGCACCCGATGTCAGAAAGAGTCGAGAGCCTGTTCTCGTACGCCAACGGCAATGTCGAGAGCTCCGACTGGGGCCTGCGCCGATGCAGCGAGCGCGACCTAAGAGCGTCATATACACGCATATACGCAGCTCGCGCATCATGCGTAAGACCGAAGAGTCCGAAGATGATGACCGCGAGGAAGACGTTGTACCAGCCGTACCAAACGATGGTGAAGAAAACGAAAACGCCTTGACTGCGCCACTCCTCTGCAGTGACGGATACAGGGTCCCAATCTTTGTGCACCACCGACCAGCCGGGATAAAACTCGTGAGGCAGTGGGAAGAAGTTCACGGCAGCCGCGGCGCAGAACAACAGGAGAATGAAGCCAAAGGAGAATATGCGCAGGTAGACGCTGCGCGAGATGATGCTTTGGTTGCCGAAAAGTCGTTGGAGGTTGCGTTTGTGCTGGCATAAAATGAGGATCGTGCGGGCTGTCTCACTGATGAGAAATACACTGGATACTAAGATGGCATTGCACTTACTCATGTAGACCGCTGAAATGATGATAAAAATCGTCGGAATGCCGTTCAAGACGAGGATGGCCAACCCTGATGGTTCGATGGTCGGGAGACACCCAAACTCTTCAACGACTTGGAAGCGTGAGTTCTGTACCACATAATCTGGAGGAAATATGATCGTAAGCATACAACTTATCGAGAACGTAAGATACTCACACAGCACATTCGTGACAATGGGGAGGCCGGCGATAAGGAGATAGTTGAGTAGCATCCGTCGTCGGCGCTGTCACGACGGACTGTAAGCGTTGTATTCAAGTACCAGTTCGGTTAGAGCTGACCTCTTGCTGGTCAATCGGCCGCAACGGATGCTGCACAACTCGAAACAGATAACGAGTGATGATGAGCGTGCAAGCAGTTTCGGCAGACACCGAACCGATCTGCAGGCGGATCGCTGTTATGTATGTGAGCAATGGATGCGATGTAAACACGATAGAACGAACATATATCGCAGAATCCAGGCAGCAGGGTCGTGTCCGCGCTTTTCCTCCAGATTACAGCTTGAATGCCGGTGACCAGGGCCATCACCGACACCCAAGCCGAAAGCAAGCAGACGCCCCTGTTGAATGCCTGGCGCAGTGGGCTCGTCAATAAGACAGACAACGTCAGGAAGCAGGCGATGAAGTTCGCTGTCGGAACGAGCGGGTATGTCGGCGTCTGGCTCTGCATGGCGGCGGCGCACACTCTGGCTGGGACAGCAAGCTGTCAGACTTAAAGGACGACGGACGGGTACCAGTGTGAGCATTCGAATCCTCACAGAACGAAGCACTTCGGTAAACCATGATCATGGTCGCACGGAGAGCTGCAGGAGAGAAGACCGCAAAGTTACTCCAAACCGTCGGTTAGTCCTGCGTAGGCTGCGTAGCCCCTTGGCGTCTCGACTGAGTTGTGCCTTCGTGCGTAGCTGGAAAGTATCCGTACGCAAAGGTGAACAGGTGACTTACAATCATGTTCGTGAGGGTAGTGTTGTCACTATCGATCCCATCTCGCCACCCAAGTGCCCGATTCAGATGCTGGGCGAACATAGGGTATACCTCACGGACAAGGAATGCCGTGAATGGGCGAGCCCACCTTTTGGGTGACCGGATACAAGCTTCCAAATCGAAAACATAGCGGACGTTGCACAAGGACTTCGTCGCTCACGAAACTGCGAAACCTAGTTCCTCGCACTTTCCAGTTGTCCCTTGCATCCATTTCGCTGTGACGGTCTTCCTGGTCTTACCTCGCAGTTGTCCAGGCACACTATTCGTTAACGCGCAAAGACTGGCGGCAGAGCTGCAACTGCTCAATACCTCCGCGCTGACATCCGTACATGCATTGAGCCACGCCCTTGTCTCGTCGTTGCCTGTTCAGAAGGCACTAGACCCCGGTTCTCACCTGAGCGAGCCTTGGCGTTCCAGAAAGTATACGAGGCACAGCGAGAGCAGCTCAGATGGCGTGAAGCCCAGGTCCCGCCGGCAATTTTCACTTCTTCGGTAGCTCACGTAGCTGGCAAGCTCACTGTCCCACTGCGGCAGAAGACGCCTTCGCGCCGATGAACACATAAGATAAGAAGATGGCCACTGGCCAGTGCGAGAGCCGATGTGCACAGGCGCTCAGGTGCCGCTAGCATAGTGTGGGTTGATGATGGTGGTGGGAAGTCAACGAGCGTTGAGTGACATCGGGCGTGGCGCCGGAGCGTAAATGGGTGGTGGACTTGACCATGACGTTCCTCGTATCCACGCAGCTCTTACTACGTCTTGCATATCACAGTGACCCTTAGCGATAGTCAGAGAACTGGAACACAAAGTGCGCGTATCGCGCCACTAGGGACCCACATGCTCACACGTTCTGACAGTTGAATTGACAAATATCACGGGGAACCGAGTCTGCGGCTCCGCTTTCCCGAGCACCTCGGAACATTTATGTGCTGCATTACGCGCCTCTTGCTTTCGACGATCACACCCTAGCCAGTGCTTTGTACACTCAAGTAGCGACGCTCTGGAATGTCGTCTCGCTCGCAGTCGCTGACGGCGCTCTCGACAGTCGCGCTGCCGCATCTTGTAGACGCGGCCGAGGTGCTCCGTCAGAACTTGACTTGGGAGAACCTTACGTTCTCGAACGCGCAGAGCGCATTACTGCTTTATCTTGCTCTTACTCGTGCTCTTCGCGCATATCGACATGTACGGGCACGTGGGCCTGTAAACGTGTTGCAGGATGCATACGCGTGGGCGGCTGAGCGAGTACTGGCGGTGATCGTGGCTAGTCCCTGGGTTGCACCACAAGTCGAGGCGGAGATGGCTGTTGCCAAAGCGGACGTAGAGAAGAGCCTGGTGCCATCTGGTGCAGGAGTTGTGCGGCATTTGTCGCTGCCAGCGCAGGGGCAGTCGCTGGAGTGGATATTGAGCCAGATGGACGTTATGGAGGCCGTTGCGCCTTCGCACACCGACTATAAGCTCGGCAAGCTCTCAGGAGCGGTATATCACGGCGGTCCGGATATGGAGAAGGTCATTGTTGCAGCATTCCAGCGATACTGCGTGAGCAATCCGTTACACCCCGATGCCTTCCCGGCTGTGCGAACGATGGAGGCGGAGATCGTGAGCATGTGTTTGAACATGTATAATAACCCAACGGGCGCTGGTGCCACCACATCCGGCGGCACTGAGAGTATTTTGATGGCCGTCAAGACGCACCGCGATTGGGCCCGCGCTACAAAGGGCATAACAAGACCGGAGATGGTCGTACCCGCTAGCGCTCATGCCGCATTCGACAAAGGGGCTGCCTACTTTGGAATCAAGTTACACTCGATCCCGGTCGATCCCATCACGCGTCAAGTAGATCTCAGGCGGGTGAAGCGCGCGATGTACGTTTACACTCCCTTGAGTATACTAGTTCGCCCTGCTCAAGCTCCGTCATATTTACAGCAACCCGAACACGATCCTGCTTGTGGGCTCAGCTATCAACTTCCCCGATGGTTGTCAGGATGATATTGAAGCACTTTCTGCCCTTGCTTTGAAGTACAAGACCGGTTTACACGTCGACTGCTGCCTCGGCTCATTCATCATGCCTTTCCTTGAGAAGGCGGGCTTCCCATCCAAGACCTTCGATTTCCGCCTTCCCGGTGTGACAAGTATCTCTTGCGACACGCACAAGTACGGATTCGCACCCAAGGGCAGTAGCGTGGTCATGTACCGGGACAAGGAGTTGCGCAGGTTCCAATACTACGTGAATCCGCACTGGGTGGGCGGCGTGTATGCCAGCCCGGGTATGGCAGGCTCGCGGTAGGTGCATCCTTAACGATGCAGATTAGAGAGAAGGCTGAGTGGATACATACAGACCCGGCTCGCTTATCGCTGGCACCTGGGCCGCGATGACCTACATGGGCGAGTCGTACGTTATTCCACAGCATCTACTCACCATACCGCTCACCATTTTGATAGTGGTTACATCGAATCGTGCCGCTCCATAGTTGGCACCCGCCAGTCCATCCAGTCTGCGATCGGCTCGCCCGCGTTCCCTGAGTTGCGCGTGCTGGGATCCCCACCAGGGCCTGTCGTAGCCTTTACCAGTTTACACCCGGAGCGGCTTAGCATTCTGGCAGTTGGTGATGCTATGAGCAAGAGGGGCTGGCATCTGAACGCGCTGCAAAACCCTGCGGCCTTACATATCGCGTGCACGGTATGTCCTACACCGACGTTCTGTGATGGAAGCGGGACTGATCGTGCGTTTATAGCGTCTGACCGTCGGTGTCAAGGAGACGTTCTTGTCCGATCTCAAGGATGCGGTCCGCGAGGTCAGTGACGCGTCTGCCGAGGGAGGCAAGCAGGGGAATATGGTTGCCCTATATGGTACGCACACCTTCCAATATCGAGGTCTCCCGATCCATACTGATTTGACGCTCCTAGGTCTTGGCTCGAGCAGCGCGATCGGCCCGCGTATGGTTGGCACGCTCGTCAATACGTTCCTCGATTCGCTGTACCAGGCGTGAGCGCAAAGACAATGCACGACTCGGAGGCTATGAATATACCTTCAATGCTCTTAGACCATTCCTCTTGTTGTCGGTATACCCTAGCATAACGGATATACTACCTAATAAAGATTTCTGCTTTGCTCGGACCTGTATAGGCAAAAGCTTCTTCAGATCGAATAAGGAAATAAGGCACCACGACTTGAACAACAACATTGATCTGAGTCGAAGAATCACGCGCCAGCGGCAAAGCAGAGCCATCATCTCGTCTGCATCCTCGTCTCCTCCTCCATTGCCTCCTTCCAACATCGGGCATAGTGTCCACGGTGGCACCTATCCAAAATGCTAGCCTATGACTTCCCTCTTATCCCATTCCTGTTTGCAACGGCGCTCTCAGTGAATGGCTTACGAAAACGTTCGCTGTCACCGTCCGGCGCTGCAGCCGCATTCTTGACCGGCATCAGCATGCTGTCTTTGCCATTGCGCACACCGGGCATTGCGCTCATTGTCTTCTATCTCCTGGGCTCTTCAGCGACTAAGCGTGGAAAGGCGCGAAAAGCGACTTTGGAAGATGGCCACGATGGAGCTGGCGCGGGTTACAGGACGGCGGCGCAAGTGTTCAGCAATAGTGCTAGCGCATTGGTGGCGAGCCTACTATGGGGAGCACTACATGCCCCAGGATATCCTGGAGCCAGGACTGTAAGCGTGGCGTTGGACGTTCCAGGAAAGGCGTACAACCACGGCGAGTGGTGCCCATTGGACGCGGGTGTCAATGGTGGCTGGAGTCGTACTTTGTTATTTGTTGTGCTTGGGTACGCTACATATTTATGCGATGAATATATATCAATGAGCTTATACGTGTTCATGTGTGAAGGCACTTTGCTTGTTGTCTCGGGGACACACTCGCAAGCGAGCTCGGCATTCTTTCGCCACAACCACCAATACTACTCACCACGCTGCGCCCCGTACCACCTGGCACCAATGGCGGCTTATCGACCTTTGGTACGTGAGATTTATCTGCGAATGATCATGCCCAATCCATGTACGACCCAATTCGGCCTTGTGTCGTGGAATACGTACCCCTTCGCTCTTTGAGAGATCGCCACTTCCCTGGCGCAGTGATGTATTGCAATAGAACTGACTTTCTGTGTACGGCAGGTACCCTCGCATCACTAGCTGGTGGCCTATCGATGGGCGTCACGATGTGGTTTACCCTGATTATTGAGAATGCGGCCTGCCGCGTTGAGCCCGGACAGTAAGCGCGCGCTTGCCTCTCGAAAGCGCACTAGCTGACGTGTTGACTGATAAACAGGTCGTTCAATGAGCTTGCGCTATGGGGCGCGTTTGCAGGCCTTGCAGGTAGCATGCTTGACTCGTTACTGGGCGCAACACTACAGGAGACAGCGTACAGTCTGACGCGCAAGAAGGTACATTACGTCCAGCCTGTCGACCTGAGTCCACCTTTAGCCATATGCATCAACGCCTGAACCCTTCTTATCATCATGGGCGCACCCGCCTTCTATGTCGGGAGAACGTGGCTGACGCTGATACGTAGATCATGCTTGACGGGCACGGAAGCCGTCCCGGAACGCCCGCCGGCGAGGACGAGGAGATTAAGGTTGTCAGCGGAATCGATGTCCTGACCAATAACCAGGTTTGGTCTTCATTCTAACCCTGATATCGGACAAGGCGTTGACCCAGAACCCAGGTAAACCTTATCTCTGCGACAGTCATGGCACTGGCACTTGCGTATCTTGCGTAAACATCACTTGCTACCCCAACACCCCACCACTCACCTATTGATACTGAATCAACGTTCTAACTCGCATCTAACCTCGCACTGCACGGATATGCATCTTGTTTTCACTCGGATATATATATCATCCTCATGTAGCCCTCCTGTCTGTTCTCCATCGTCTGCAACTGCCTGTCTGGTCTTCGCTTTGTGCTCGTGCTCCAATGTGGACAGTAAAAATCCCACTCCCATGCGTATTCCATCGATTCAATCGCTTCATAAGTCTGCTCGCACTAAATGCGTGCTTCGCAAGTCAATCCTCATCGGGTATACTCAAACTATAATCTTTTTAAATCCCTAGAGCAGTCTCTTGGGCTCGCCCATATACAGAGCCCACAGGCCCCATGCCTCATATAGAACCGTTCAGTACTCAGCCACCATCCCAATAGCTACCCCTCATCTCCTCCAATCACAGGCACTGGCAGTAGTCTGTAGATATCGTCAGTATCGGCGAGCGCGCTTGGTATCGTTGCGGTAGTGACTCACAAGCGTTCGAGCACTTGCAAGCGAACGGGCTAACACAGCTCGTCGCGCCCGTCCATCCCTGCCCACCGCACTGTGCGTAATGCGCTGCGCCACCACTTCCGCCAGTAGGTGCTGAGCCAGCAGCGGTAGTAGTGACGCCAGCAGGTGCGGTCGTCGAGCCACCAGTCGAACCTCCACCGGCAATGGCGGCGTTCAGCTTGTTCTTGACGAATGTAAGCGCTACGGAGCCGTACTCGGTCGCGTAGCCTTGGTGAGTGTTGGCGTCGCTGCCGTTGCAGCAGTAGGGGTCTGCAGCGTCGCAGTAGGACTGGATGTTGGCTGCGTATGGGCACTGGAAGCCTGCCGGACGCGGGGCGAACTGGAGGTATTCAAGATGTCAGATGAATACACGCGAGAAGAACAGTATCGGGACGTACACCAGAGGCCTGGCAGGTGCCGACGTTGTAGCTCAGCCCTGGAATGTGGCGCGGGTCACCCATGAAGATAGCAGCAGCGATCTTCTTCTGTGCAGCCGCAGAGATAGGAATGGCGGTGTTCGACAGCCCTTCGTTAGTATCTCCACCGCCACAGTATCCGTCGTCGAAGATCTGACCGCCCTGGGAGTACCCAACGAGCACGAGGAAAGTATCCGGGCATTGCGTGTTGAACGCGTTGACCTGGCTCGCGACGGCTGCGACACCTTGGATGACTGAGTTGGCGTAGCTGACGCTGCCGCAGGAAGCTTGGCCACCGCACGCGGGGTAAACGATCGGTTCAGCGGTGGCACCGGGGAATGCGCTCAGGATTGAGTTGACGACCGGGCCTGCGGTACCGTAGCCGGGACCTACGGTGGTCTCGCGCGCGCCAAAGACATGAACCTGCGGGCAGGTCGCACGAGAGTCAATCACGCTAGCCGAAGCGAGCGTTGCGCCGAGGAGAAGGAAGGGAGCTGCGCGAATGGCCATGTCAAGCTACGATGTGTGGGGTGGTGCAAGGTGAGGCAATCCTGCCGGACGTTGCTTCCAACTGGCCCTTCATAAACAAGGAGTCGTATGCATGGCGATCGGGATCTGGAGAATATCCGGGCGGGGACCGGAGGATAGACCTGTCTGCTGGCTTCAGGTGGCAGCAGCATGTGTACCGTCCGGTGGGTTCTGGCTCCTGATATTGTGAACAGGTCAATGCGCCGCAAAGCTATAGCCAAGTCACAGTGCAGGCAAATAGCACGCCCGGTCTAGACATGTGAGTGATGATGACGGCTAGAAGCACAAGTTCGCGGAGTTTGCGGGTGGCGGTAAAGTGGCAGGCGAACAAGATTTACCGAAGCGGACCCGGTATTTTAACCTTGTTTCTTGGTTACGCAACAAGTCATTGAGCTTGGGAGTCGTTCCATGCGATCTCTATAGGAAGCGTCGCATTGAGTCTCGGCTTGATGAACTCATTGGCGGAGTCGAGATCATCCCTTCAGGTGAAGACCTCTGCCGACCCATGCCGAAGAAGTCTAACCAGGCCAACTTGATCTTCGGAAGTGCAGCTGTAGATTGAAGTTTCTACGGAGAAACACGTCAATATCTCCGCTGTCAGCGAGACACTTTCTCCATAGCCTTGTTCCTCCTCCACATATAGACAGCTGGTCGCAGAGAATACCGCAGTCCCCAGTAATACATGACCCCATGATCTCGATACTCAACTGTAAGGCGTGCAGCCGCAGAGCACACGTTCATTGATTCCAGAGAAGCTGATTCGAAGTCCATATCATACACGCACGCATAAAATACATGTAATCATTGTGTCTGCGCGCCGTACCCACGAATACCCTCCGCAAAGCCCCAGGAGGTCTCGAGCTCTTGGCTCGGAGAGATGTTAGGTCCCTCAGCCGTGATGGTCGCGATTTGATACTGCACGGATCGTGAGTACTTAAGATTCACGATACATCTTTCCAGTCAAAGTCATACCTTGTTCAAACTGCGTGCGTCGCGGTAGAACAGCACGCGCAAGCAATCGGTCATGATTTTGCGCGCCTCTTCCTCGGTGAGCGTCGTCTCATTGCCCTCAACGGCCTTGCGGAGCAGCGGTTGAGCGATGTACGCGCCGTAACCCGTTGCAAGCGTAGAGGAGCTGTAGGTCGTGCCCAGGAGATCGACGTATGCAAGGAAGCTCTTGCCGTCCTTGAAACCACCAACAAGCAAACTGTTCCACAAGGGGTTCATCTTGCTCCTCCTGCCATACATCAAGCGCGAGAGGTACTCGTGGATTTCCTCCGGACCGAGCGTGTGTCCATCGGCAGTCGTGATATCCTCCGAGAGGAGAAGTTCGTTCAAGACATCCTGCAGATATTGGAAATCGGACATGTCCCCGCCGGCGCCAATCACGGTGTTCTTTCCAACTTCGTGCAGACGCTGGACGTCCTTGAAACGAGCCAGAGATCCATACGAAGCCAAGCAGTCGGCCGCCATCATGATGCCGTCCTTGTACTTGAACGCGAGTACGCTGGTACCAGTCACGATCGGCTGTCTAGTTTAAATGATCACTATACCGAGTATGTGACAGAATTTAATATGCGTACTGTGTCCTCTGGACGCCCTCACCAAACGCATCGGTTGGCTCGTTGTTCGGGCGCACATGTAACGGGTAGGTGTTATACGCATCGAACGCGTCATTTCTCTAGATTCCAATCAGTACATGTTCATGTTGCACCAAGCGCGTAGAGGTGCTCACCGGTCTGCCCCAGTTGGTCGGAAAGTGGTCCATGTTGATTATGTGGTCGTAGCAAGAGGCAAGATCGAGTGGAGGCGTGCGCGTTTGCGGCTGCCTCGAGCGCGCGACGCGTACGCGTCTGATTCCACACGCCCACGTGCCTTACGCGCTGACCACGACCGCGCAGCACGCCGATCTCTCTGGCCTTATATAACGCAGTGTTGGTCCTCTTAGTCGGATGAATAGACTATTTCGAATTATAGTGCTTCAAAAACGAGAGTGGTATATATTGCCAGGATATGCTACACGGTAAAGTAGATCACGCTATTACGAAAGTCCGTCGCTCAAAACCCATAGATGCAATACGATAGTGCACACGCCTCAATCTACGCGAGGCGACGGCGTCGCCTTCTCCTTCAGCTCTGTCGCGTCTCCACGTTTCTCCGCGAGCGCCTTCTTCCTCTCCTTCTCCGGATCCGTGATGTTCGTCAAGATCAATGTGAGGAACACGGTGATCCCGACCCATGGCACGAGCGAGATGAACAGCCAACGCGTGCCGTCGCGGAAGGCGTCCTGTACTGCTGAGTGCAAAGCCGGAGGAAGGGAGTTGATGGAGCCGACTGAGCTGGCGCTCGAACCGGAGAGAGTGGCGGCGTCTGCGGGTGAGATCTGGCCGGTGACGACGAGGTTCTTCAGGTATGATGAGACTTTAGAGTTCAACACTGCTGCTGCCTGCGCAAGACCGATGGTTCCACCAAAGGACTGGAACTACATGAATATATTAGCAAGTGCAGTAAGAGGAGTGAGCGAGTAGTGCGTACGAAGCGTTGGTAGGCGCTGACAATCGCAACGCGGTTCGACGGTTGCGCAAAGCGTGCATGAACAGCGGCGGGAGCAAAGGAGAGGCCTACGCCCGCTCCTGCCATGATGAGCATTCCCTTCACCAGTCCCTGGTTGTTGTTGGCCACCCCCATGCTGATGACGCCTAACGATACGGTCGTGACGGTTGTGCCGAGAGTCATGGCCCACTTCGGTTGACCCGTAGCCTTGATGATGAAGGTGTTCATAATCGAGCCAACGCCCAGACCGGGCGCGAAGTACAGAAGCTGAACACCGGAGTTGGTAGCGCTGGATCCTACCACGATAACGTAGAAGATGGAGAGGTAGTAGAACATGACGAGCATGACCATGCCGGCGGCAAAGGTGACGGCTTGGCAAGCGACGACGTCGATGCTTGTGCTGCGTACGTGCATCAGTTAATTCAGTCACAAAGAGATGGGACTTGAACTACGCACAAGATAACAGTCGGTAGCATAGGGAAAATCTTGTCCAGCCTGCTGTTGCGCTCCGCATCCTGGCGGCGCTGCATGTACACCTCCCAACCGACACAGAGAAAGAATAGGACGCCGCCCACGACGAAGCACGCGATGACCTTGGCTGTATCCCACTGCTCCGTGCTTCCCCAGTTGAGAGCGAGCAAGACGAGTATTCCAGCGACAACGAACAGCCCCGTGCCGAACCAATCCAGAGCGGAGACCTTGCTGAGGCGGGACAAGCCCTGGATGCGGCGGACGCGGTCTTCGGTAAGGTCTACTTCGTGCTCGTGGCCGCGTAGTAGAAGAAAGGCGAGGATCATGGCGAGGACTGTGACGGGCATGTTGATCGCAAAGATCCAGCGGAAGTCGACGGTTGAAAGTGCGCCGCCGATGATGGGACCCGTGCAGTAGCCGATGGCGTAGAGGACGAAGAGGATGCTGGTTTGATTGGCTTGCGCATCGACCGACGCTGTGTCTGCAAGGATAATACGGGGTAGCTATGCGCAGACCGTTGAGCAAGTTGGCCTTCCATAGATGCGAACAATAGCTTACCGTCAACATCCCGGCGGCACCGACGCCGGAAATACCGCGTCCGACAAGCAACGTCGGCATGCTCATTGCCCCGGTACAGATTGCGCTGCCGATTAAGAACAAAAAGAGACTAGACTGCAGGGCAAAGTGGCGGCCGTATACATCCGCCACGGATGCATATAGAGGCAAGAAGACGGTGGAGGTGAGAAGGTAGATCTCTCCGATCCAGCTGAACGAAGGGAGTATGAGATGAGAGCTGTGGCGTACAGCGGTGAGGTACATACCTTTGGAGGTCGAGGCGGTCGAAATGTGATGCGATGATGGGTTGGGCAGTAGCGACCACTGAACGGGAAGAAAGGTCAGGTTGATCCGCCTGCAGACAAGAGAGCAAGGCACGTACCGGTATAGTCGAGCGTTTCGAGATACACAGGGAAGGCAAGAGCTACCAGCAAAGTGATGTTGTGTACCAAGCTGCGCTTGACAGTCCAAGAACCAATGCGGTAAACTTCTTCAGGCGGCAACTGCTCCTTCACAGGTTGAGTCTCAGTCTGTCTGAGCGTCGGTGCCGTATCATCATCCGAATGAAGCCCAGAGAGAGCGTCCGCGCGAGCCTTCTTCTCCCTACGCTTGTTGCGTATGTACTTGTACAGAAAGTATGCCATGAGAGGAACGGGGTATTCACGAACGAGAAACGGAGATAATAAAAGGGATGGGGAAAGCGCAAGGCGCAGGCCGCCGATTTTATCTACTCATCCTTATATGCATCCGTTCCTAATCTCCTCCCGAATCCTAATAGCACAGGTTGATCAATTAGACTGGCGGATGCAACTATTGAAAAGAAGGGCCCTGGTGGTCTGTGCCAGGCGGCGCTTCGGGGAAGCCTTCGGAATTCCGCGACACGTGATCGTATGTTGGCTGTGAGGGCGTATTCTTGTACTCTTCCTCGCCCTCTATCTGCATCTGGGACGGGGTTCATGCCCGTTCTCTACTCATAGCTGTGCATAGAACTCCGCTTCATCAGGCGTGGCGGGTGTATATTTAACTTTTACTTGCGAGCTCATTTA
Source organism: Peniophora sp. CONT (assembly GCA_001632445.1). Taxonomy (NCBI): domain Eukaryota; kingdom Fungi; phylum Basidiomycota; class Agaricomycetes; order Russulales; family Peniophoraceae; genus Peniophora; species Peniophora sp. CONT. Next base: position 26,348 of record KV424617.1, read on the forward strand.
TAGTTCACCGAAGACTCGGGTTGGACTCGGGCATGGGCCGGACACGCTGTGCTTGCCATTGAGAGTCATAGATGTATCTTTCTATATCAGGATACGCTAAAACTGATATCACCATCTAGGCCCTTGCAATTATGGGAACCGAACAACGTCCTTCATTGGGCTTCGTGTCTCGTGTGCAGCCTCTGGCCGCCGCACTGCATTGTCCTGCCGCTATAGTTTTCACCGTAGCGGAACTTATTTGCTATTGTGCGTGCGCCACGATACAAAGCCATACAGTCTGTAAGCACGTTCGCAGATAGCGACATGAGGGCGCAACTTGTCATGAACTCCTGCATGCCGTTTGAATAGCTACTACGACTGCAGATTCTCATGAACCGTACCACTGAGTCACACACAGACCGAATACCGAACTGACCGTCGTACAACACAATACATACAGTACATCGCTCGAACGATTTCAAGCGCTTCGCGCACTGACCGAATGCCGAACTGACTGTCGTACAACGCGATACATAGACGAACAGAAAGAGCTGAGATCAAGGGTTCCCGTACTTTGCATGTAAACTTCTGGAGTAGTTTCTGATACTCTACCGCGTACTCGTCCTGAAGGCCACACATCCAGCGCCGTCCTCGACGACCATCATCCATAAACACACATGAGTATAAGAGCGTTGCGCCTCCAGTACAAGTTATACATAGGTATACAATATACAAATCCGCGATGCAAGAGATAAAGCATGTATCGAAAACACGTCGAACGAAAAATCTAGGGAGGTCCTGTTCAATGCACGCTGTAAGACCCTATCAGCAACAGCTTTCACTAGTACAGTGATAAGAACTCACATGGCGAGGGACGTCATGCCAGCCATACCCGCCAACACAGCAATCAACGCGCCAGCCTGTTTCCTGACCGGCGCACGAGCCATGTCAGGGTCGAGCACAAAGTCCGCGGCAAGCATCTCCACACATCCAGCGTAGATGAGCATGCCGGCCGAAATAGCGCTCAGTATACCCTCAGCAAGCATGAGTTTGACAGGGTCTGTGCCGCCTAGGGATAGCAACCCGATAGTCATTCCAAGTGGTGTGGTGAGGGCGAAGAGCACCATGAGCGAGGGCTTGAGGAAGCGCGAGCCAGCGCCATTGTGCGGGAGCGGGAGCCCAGCGATGCGCACACCTAAACTCAAGCCCTCAAATAGTTGATGGAAAAGGATGGCCGTGACGAGCGAGGTAAAGTCGGGACCGGATGTGATACTCAGAGTGAGCCCAATCACACCTGAGTGCAACATGATGCCAACTTGCAAGACCAGGATGCCAACAACTTGGCGCTTGCGCCCGATGATAGCTTCGTGGTCTTCGTGATGATGGTGGTGCGCGACTTCACCCTCCAATCCGCGCTCAACCTCCTCGTCGAAGTCATAATGCACGTCGTGATGATGTCCGTGACCATGTCTGTGAGCATGGCGAAAGTCGTCGGGCTTGGCGGGCGCAGACTTGTCGATGCTGTTATCAGACGTTCGGCGCGTTTCGTATGTAACGCCAAGGCGAGGGTGAGTGGGGCGTCCATGCTCGTCGTGTGACCTGCGCGATTCGTGGCGATGATGACCAGTGAAAAACGGGTTCACGTTATTGGAAGAGGCGGGAGCGCTAGCTGGGCACGGGGCGGCAAGTAAGGGCGTGCGCTCGTTCATGTCTGTTGATACCTCGCATGCAGCTGCAATCGTGGCGTCAGATACCGAGGCAGAGTCGGGTTGCGGAAGTTCGATGGCTGAGGATGTTATCATGTCAGGAGTAGCTGCGATGTTGACAAGGATAGGACTGACGTTCAGCCGCGGGGGATGCGGGAACAGAGTCATACGAGTGTAGCCGGTCAACGTATGCGGTCGAAATGTCTAGATAACCGTCAGCCACATTGCTCGATGTCATCATGACAAGGTACGCACATTCCACCATGAATATCAAGAGCAACGAACCCAGTCTACTCATCATCAACACTGAGTTACCCAAAAGGTTTGATCAACATACACAAGGAGCCCAGTCCAGTCGCCTATACTTGTGCGTTCTTGAACGCGAGGGTCCTGCAGACTTGAAAACGCATCTTGCAATAAATGCACAAACGCGGTCGAAAGGATCACGCCTATATCACACTCAGTATGCCGGTAACTTTCTTGATTGGATATCACATACCCGTTCCAAAGTGTTTCCCTATGAAGAATATGATACCCGGTATCCTCAATCGACGCACGCGACGAGTAATCGTTGGGAATGATGCGGCTATGGAGATGTCAGCACGATCAATATGGCGGCGAGAGATATGTTTAGGACGCACCGAACAGCGAGACGAAGAATATGAGTAGTAGCATGCCCACTCGCAGCGACACGGAAGTTTCTGCTTCATCCACTACCATCTTGCCCTTGCGCACGAGCGACTCGAAATCATGCGTGGGTGCGACCCTTGCTATGTAAGAATACAGCATATTGTGTGGATATCAAAGCTTCAGAGCTTCTAGAGTCGAGCGCGATAGGGTATAGGTATTGGCGAGCGTTGAGACGGTAGGAGGTAAGTACTATGTATAAGCAACCCCTTGACCGGGCGCGATGTGTCTGGGAGCGTCATCAGCAGATGCCCTGACCGAAACGGTACCCAGCCACGTGGAAATCGGCGACCCAATCAGGGGCATTTGTTCAGTCAGTTCGAACCGTGATGAAGTCCTGCAAATACTTTGCGCTATTGATTGCGCTGGCAAAGACCTGGAGAGCGCATCCTGGTTCATACATGGTCGTATGCTTCCAAGCCGACGTCACTTCAAATCTAAACATGGGTCTCGGAGGACAGTTGAATGCATCAAATCGGCAGCACCCGACTCGTCGACGGCGCTGAGGACCCTGAAGGCAACCTCCCTTCTTCCCGACCTTCATGACTGCTCTTGCTATCATTGCCATCCAGTACTCGACCATCTTGGCAGGATCCATTGAATCACGCCCCGCATACAGACGCGTGACTACATGATATAATCCTGACATGGTTGACGGACGTCTGGCGTCCTCGGCTGTTCTGCATTTGTACTCATTGCGGTCCGCGCTTTACGGACAATGCTCGTCCAATAGGAATACCACTGTGATACTACGTGTGCAAAGTCTGCTTTGGGCTACTAGGACTGATCAAAGCGCCGGTGCTGCGATTCGCCACACACAAGGTTGAGCGCACCAACATCATCGGCCACCGCTTATGATCCTAGTGAGCTTCGTGACCCGCGTGCATAGACCATCGCGTCGGGCAGCTCTTGCAGCTCCTACACACAAGCGTCCGTTCGCGCTTCCGCCGTCTTCCGAGCAAACCTCTTCTCGAGATTCTTCTGCGCGCGTGGGTCGCAGTCTAACCTGTACTTCATCATCGGGATTTTGCACCTGAATGAGACTGTGTGCGAATCTACCTACACTCGCATGATCTCGGGCTAAAAGTGCCTATTACTGTATCTCCAACACGACACGCAAAATGGGATAGCCGCACGTCTGGATTCGCGCCCATCTGTCTACCTCACACAAGACAGTCACTCCACGTTTGACGGTGGCGGATTGCAAGCGAGCAGGTGTGATATCATACGACACCTCACGATTGCCCCTGAGTACATCCTGGAGAGTGACCATCGATACAGAACCTCGAGGTCAACATGCCTCCTTTTGCGCGAGCTACACGCTGTACGCGACACGTTTCCTCGGAGTGAGGTGCTTCAGGACAACCTCTTCTTTCCTTCTGAATCTTCATGATCCAAACTTCTCCGTATCGGCGCACTGGTGAGCGTTGTGTTCCGGATGACTTGAATTCAATCGCTGATTCGGCGCTTTTCGTAGCCACACAGGTAGCTGTACACGCTAAGGAATCGATCACTTGGAAGCCTGTCAAGCCCGGCTCTCCTGAAGACATAAAGGACTCCAACGCTTTGCTCACAAAGAGGTCGCTGCCTGGCTGTCTATCACCACCCGTCATGTCCTCAACCCAGCCCGCGCGCGACGACATGGCTCTCGAGGAGAACACGCTCAGCACCGGACCGGACAAGCCGGCTACTTCTGCCGCGGCGGCGCTTCCAAGCCCGGCTTCCTCACCTCGTTCTTCCGCGACTCCAGACGTTCTCGCCAGCAATGGCGAGCTGCTCGCGGCTCTAGGTACTGTGATCGCCAAGGATGCCCCGGAACTCGCGCCAGGAGGCGAGGCTCTTACGCGTCTCGGCGGGCTACTATCCAACACCGGCGATCTCCAATCGCACGTTCGCGAAGAGCTTGCGTCGGGAGCCGTGAGGCAGCCCGACGGCGCCATCTCTCTTTCTGCCGACACAGCCGAGCGCCTCAGAGAGATCTTAGCTTCGAGTGCAGAAGGGACCGATCTTGCAGCTGCTCAACGCTCCGCGGACGCCGTAGCCCAGCTTGCCTCGCTCCTCAACGGCGTGGAACGTCTGGAGAGAGATGTTCGCTCCGAAGTCAACGCCACGCAGATCCCGCGCGCTGGTCCAAGTGCCGATTCCAATGCCCTTGCGCAAGGAGGCGATCTACTCACTCGTCTCGGCGCTGTTCTTGCGAAGGATGCGCCGGTACTCGCGCCAGGCGCGGATGCTTTGAGTCGCATGGGCTCTGCCGTTAACAGCACTGTGAATCTGCAGAGAGACATCCAATCCGAGCTCGGTATAGGCAACATCCAGATCCCGCCGCGCATCGAGGTAGATGCTGAGGACGTTTCTCGCGTCGCGCAACATGCCGCCAATCCAGATATGCTGTCGCGCGGCGGCGAGACCCTTTCGCGACTGAGCGAGATAGCGGCTCACGATGCTCCTATGTTGGGACATGGTGCTGACGTCCTCGGGCGCCTCGGCGCGACTCTTTCTGGAGCAGGGAAGCTAGGCTCAGATATTCGCGAGGTCGTCGGTACACAAGCAGGCGATCCCCTCCACATTGGACACGCGCTCGCGCATCTCGGCTCCCTTCTGTCTGGCGCCGTCAAGCACAATGCTGAGCCTGTGCCCCGAACGCAAACATCACCTACACCGGCGCTAGCGCCGATCTCTGAGCAGTCGACGCAGCAACAGTACCTTCGGAGTGATCGTATGCTCAACGGCGCTCGCGCACCTCGTCCCACGCGCATCTCGCTACCTCCATCGGTCAATGATCGTGATCTTCCTGCTCTGCCTACTCCTGCGCGCACGACGCCTGGAGGCTCACGCAGGCGTCCTTACTCAGGCACGGACATCCCAGGATCGGATGAGTTTGCGCGTGTTCCTATGCGAGCTCTGACTCCTGGAGATACTGTGTCGAGCGTTCGTCGTCAGGATAGCGGTAGCAGGCGACCCACAACGAGCGAAGGCGAACACTTCATTGGCGCACAAGCGGCTGGTGTCGCACGGGAGCAGCCCGGGCAAGATCCATTTGTGCATACAGTGCCCGCGAGGGAGATCAACGAGCGGAATGGACACCACTCTAGGGCCGGTAGTACTAGCGCTGGGCGATCACGGTCAGGACCTGCGTTTGGCGCTGGCGGAGGAGGAGGTGGCGGCGGCGGACCGAACCGCTACTCAGATATTGACAGGCACCACAATGAGAAGCGCGAGGCAAGTATCTCTTTCGAACTTATTTCAAAGACGTCGTGACTGATCATTGCATCTTAGTCTCGCTTCATGAAGACGATATCTGAGCGATTAGAGCCAACTTTGACCGAAGCGGAGAAACAGAAAGCGAAAGCAGCGACGAAAGGTGAGAGCCCTTATGCAGCTATATCGCCTTCGTTCAGCTGAACATGAGCAGCGCGAAGGCTGGGATGGACGCTTAACACGGCTATTGGGATACAAGTCGTCTTCGGAGCTCTTACGACTGGTCTGGGAGCCGCGTTACACGGCGGCAGCTCGTCTATCGCTATATCCATCCTCGGCGGTGGCAGCACCATCGTCGCGACGTACCTCGCAAAGGTTCGCGGCAGCGACGAGCCAGAGCTCAGCCGTATTCGTGTTGCAGTATGTGCGATCTCATTGCGTTACCTTTTCCGGTGCTCATCCGACACAGGCACTTGACCACTTCATTCGCGAATTGAAGGCCTTCGACCTTGATCATGGAAGCGAGACCGGGCATGAATGGGATCATGAGCTCGTTCGTTATCGCACAGACCTCGAAGCTCTTCTCGGACAGAACAGCTCCGACGGACAGAATGGCGGCGGTAACACGAAGGACATGCAGATATGGGCCAACGGTGTGCGGCCGGGCGTCCCGATGTCTGCGTTCGCGGCCAGTGGGTACGGAGTGCCACCTACTACACCCGGCTCATTCATGAGTCCTTATACTGCGACTACCCATAGTGTTGTACCGCCGTACGCGCAGCAGTTACCCGCTCAGCACCTGGCGCAGAACAGTTATGTTGGACAGAACGCGAGTTACTTCAACGCGACACCTGCTGTCCCCGGGCTTGTCCCTCACGGCGGCGCTCAGCCCTCGATGTTCATGCAAGCGGGGCAAGCACCAGGCGAGCCGCATTTCATTGGTACACCGCCGAACCTCGCTCGCGCTCAGACCGCTACTTCTGCGCCTTGGCTTGGATCTCGACCTGGAGCTGCTCCTGACGTTGCGAGGGATGCTGGGCATATGGTGTAAAAGGATGGCGCGCGGACTGACTTACCAACGCCTCGATTCGTTCTCTTGTTGCGATGGCATTGTATAGCTTAATGTTCTCTTGTTGTCTGTACACTGTATTGTCTGTACACTGTAATGTGCTCTGAAATGGATTGACGTGCGTAGAAGCATGAGTTGGCGAAAGTAAACCAGTTCAAGACGATGAGGCGGATGAAGTCCGGTCATCGGAGCCGCAGTCCGAAGACGGAAACGCCAGCGCGTCGTCCCACGCGGCTCACAAGAGAACAATGACCCAGGCACTCAGGCGTACTATATCTTGGGCATACTTGTCGCTTCTGATGGCCTCTGCTCTTATCGGGAGACCCTGCCGTATACGTCTGTTTTCGGAACAAAAGATTGGGTAGAGCCTGGCGAGAGCTCACTGGCGCAGACAGCACTGAAGCCACCACTAGTATAGAGCGACGCAGAACGACACAGATTGTGTTGTGGAATACCAGGTACTTTGTCACTTTCAAAGACAGATGGGCCTTGTATGCCAGAGTTTAAGCCTGAATGCTTGGATCGGAGAGGGTAAAGAGAGCCTCCGCATCCTCTTGTTGATCAGGGCAGCTGTCTTACTTTATCTTTTGTTCTCCTTTTGTGGCGGAGATGTTGAGGTTCGACCTTATCCTCGCCGAATCCAGCGTCTTTCCCTCCTCGTACTTATCCCTGACCTTCCTTAGTCCAGTGCCAGAGTGCCGTAGGGCGTCCAGAAAGAAAGGTAAGTACGCGCATCTTCGGCACGAGCCGGTGTGGGCGTGCTCGCTAGCCTACCGGATTGAGCTGACTTCTCTATAGATCTCCGCTTATAAGGGCAACGTGATCAGGGCTCAATTTCGCACGCAGTGCGGTCAATGCAACCACCCGCTCATTGTTCTTGTCGGACTTATAACTCTCGTCGCGCACCACGCGCCTCTTCTTCCTGCACCACCAACACGATCTCTCTTGTCGTGCACCCTCCCCGCCTCATCCTTCATCTGTCTATCCTCGCACATCTACCGCCGCATCGCTATCATCATGGCTGGCAGCAAGAGAACCACACGGGCCAAATCTGAACGCTCTGCGCCCGCAAAGCGTTCGAGCTCGCCGGACAAGAAACCACCCGTCCTCACCAAGCAGCAGTTCAGCAAGCTCAGCTCCGCCGTCGTGAAGGATTATGCCGTGGTACGTCTCAGGTCGAGCTTCATAACCGCCTATGCTCAATCGTAAATCGTAGCATAACAACCTCGACCCTAACATGTCCCGCAAGGACATCGCCTCCGCACTCTTTGGCGCGGACGAAACCATCCTGGCTGGCCATAGGATGAACTGGTCTGCGCCTTGGACGCCTCAAAATGCGTCGACGTCTCTCCCCGCTGGGCCATCCATCCACGAGTCCAACATTGAAACCAGCCAACGGCGTCTTCGGAACGGCGAAATCTCTGACCCGGCTGAGCAGCACGCCGTCAAGAGTGAGGTGATCAGTGCCGCCCTGCTCCACTCGATTGCGAGCACCAACGAAGCAGCGCGCCGCATGCTGCAGGGCAGCGGTGTCGACGGCGAGGGCTCCCAGGCGCAACCTCTTGTGGTTGATGTCGAAGCGCCTCGTGTCAACCACACCCTGGCGGACCACACCACATCTGCTGGTGCCGAGACGCGCATCAGCGCCGCCTCGCAGAACTCATACCCTTCTCCTGCCGTGTCTGCACTGGGTAGCCCATCTATCGCTCCGCTCGCTGAGTCGCTCCCGGTTACCTCTACGCGTCAGGGCAACACACACGCCCCTGTACGGCCCTCCAAACTTGGCCTTGGCAAGCGTACACGCGACGATGACCAGTCCGACGACGATAACAGCATGCAGGAGGGTGAGACCGAGGACGGTCTCACCAAGCGACCGGCTAAGCAGCAGCGCCGCACGGCGACCATACCCGCTCCCGCTCTCCCCGAATCTTCGAACGCCGGGGACGCATCGCCTACACCTCCCACCTCGCCTCGCCTCACTGCTGCTCAGAAGGGGAAAGGCAAGGCTCTTCCTCCGCCTTTGCCCACTTTGCCGCGTCCCAATGTGCACGAGCCAGTGCACGCACCTCCCGCGTCTGACGAGACGAACGGCCCCGTACGCGTCACAATCTCTCAGACCGCTTCGATCGCTGCGCCGTCTCAGGACAACTTGCATGATGATGAGGTGGACCTCAGCGAGGACATCGCCGCCGCCCATGCTGCAGCTCCTACTGGAGCTACGATGCAGCCGCCGTCTGTCATGCCGACCGCTGCGCCGGGACCTTCAAACCTGCATGCCTCCCATGATAACAATGGCTTCCACCCAGAGTTCATTCAGGCGGCAGCTATCGATACCTACAGAAAGGCTATCAACAAGCTCGAGGACGTCAGGCGGTTCCAGGAAAATGTGGGGAACCAGACCGAGTTAGTGAGGGGGATGCAGGTTGAGGCTCAGGAGAGGTTGGATGCAGCAAAGGGTCGGATCGACAACGCGAGTGTAATCCTTGGTCTCGAGGCAGCCAAGCGCAACAAGGGACTCACAGAACTGGATACGAAGCTGAAGCAAGCGGTCAGCAGGGACGCGATGGCGTACGACTTGGACGCCGAATCGTTGTCAGAGGACGAGCTGGAGCCCATGGAGGTGCTTCTCCCGCAGCGTGGTCTCGCGAGGCCCAAGGCGAGCATGTACACGCACGAGAATGAGAAGAAGCGCGCGGCGCGTGAATGGTGGACGAAGCGCATGGAGTGGAAGGCACTTCACCGCGCGAACAAGGGCCCCAAGACTCCGGAATTCACTGCGAAGGATGCGCCCAAGCTCGTGCAGGCGCAGCGGAAACGTGCGATCAAGGTGTTGAGGTTGGCAATGGCGGCGCGCAATGTGCGCATCATGCGAGAGCAGCCGACGGTGGTCGTAAATGGGGAGGTGGTGGATAGGACGTCGGTGGCCGTGAATGAGCCGTTAGCTCCCTGTGACTTTGCGGGTATCGCGGAGGACGAGGACGCTAAGGATCCCGAGAACGATGGCTGGCGAGTCGTTGACTGGCTGTCTGCTGAGCCGCGCGACTGGTCGCCCCAGGTTGCCGAGCGCAAGGCGGGGTACTTCCTTATGTATTAGATTTGGTAGCGTCAAAACTGTCTGGAAAGTTTCGTTCTTGTTTCGTATCGCCTGTATACTTCTACCAATTAGCAGTCCTGAATCCTATTGTATCTTGCTATTCAAAGGCTAGTATGCCGAGAAGCATCACCCGGGCACACCTAAGGCTTGCCAGTCGGCGGTCGCGCATCTTGGACCGACTTGCACCCACAAACCAGCAAGTGATCCGCCATGTGCACCCGGTAATGCCGTTTACTCTGGACAACCATCTCAATTCCGAAGATGGCCTCGAAAAACAAGTCGAGCTCCGCGCTTACGCGTCTTCTGAATAACTGCATGTCACGCTCAGTTCAGCTTGAGAGAAGTGAATGTGCTCGCAGTCCATTCAAACTCTTGTACAGCGGTGCCTTCAATGAGCGCCATTTGGGCGCTCGCCGGTCTCGCTCTTCCGCTTTCCCTGCCAAACTGCATACTCTGTAACCTCTACAGACCGATTATAAGATGCTCGTATCACGATTTTGGGACGGCACCGAACCCAGCCTGGTCTCTCATTTTCCCCCACTTGACCTCTGAGTACAAGGTCGCCATCACTAAACACTGTCTATATATGTTCGCTCGGTCGCGAACTGCGCGTACGTTATCATCACTACACTACAAAGCTATGGTACGAGCCTCGAACGAAGCTATTGGGATTCAAAACAGCCCGTTACTGTTAATACTGGCGGAGTCTAGAGTCGAGGCATTGCGCGGAGATTGTCCGAGTCTCTGGGAGCTTGCTCGCGATGTTGATACTGATCCACCTGGTACGCGCGGCGATCCATAATGAGTCACAGCACTGTGCGCTGAAGTAGCCATCGCAGGGCTGGGAAAGCCCGTATAGCCTACATGGGGGACTCCTCCGGGAGATGCATATACTTGCTGCTGCTGGTGCGTTTGGGTCTCATGCATCGGACCTCCCTGTTGAATATAGCGAATAGAATTGGACGTTGGCGACAGGTGCAGAGGTGGTGGCCCTGGAAATGGAGAGGTAGAGCCTGTAGGTGCGTAATGGCACGAAAAGGTACCGGGATGGGGATAAGACGGGGAAACACCCTGGACAGGCGGGTATGACGTTTGCAGTGCAGCAGAACGAGGCGTGTGTCCTGCCGAGTCGTGTCGGTGTGTCTGTCGGTGAGATTTAGTGTTATGCATCAGTTGACTCCTTTGATAGTCTGTCTCCCGGTTAGCAACGTATATCGGATCGTTCTCCTGGACGGGTACGATGAAAGGCGCGGCCGCAGTTCCCGGTATGTGTTCAACGGATGTCTGTGGTGGCCCTGTATTTGCTGAGCTGCCGTAGTGAACCATGTTGCTATCTGTAGCATAGGACCTGTGCCGCAGATGAACCCCAGTCCGAGGTGAAGGCAGGCCAACACTGTCTGCGCGTCGGCTCCTATTGTCGTACGTTAGTTGACAAGCTCTTGCAATGGCACTGCAGTGACAATACTCACCTTTCACGTCCCCCGTCTGAACGTCCATCACCCGAAGGGTACCTTGGGTCACCAGTAAACACCGACGGCGTATTCGAGTGCAAACTTTGCGAGACCGATCTGAGAGAATCTGATCGCATGGTGCCAGAGGGTGCATAGATGGACCCGGTCAGGTTTGACGATGCTGTACCTGGCACTGATGCTATGCTTCGTGACCGGCGGGATGACTTGCTGTGAGATGTATGCCCATCTTGCGAGGAACGGTGCTCGCCAGGAGTGCGCTGGTGTCCAGTTTCTCGCCTTCCACGATGCGATTCAGGGGAGTATGACTGGAGGGAGGACCTGCTACGCTCATACGGTGGTGGCTCATCTCCCTGTTCAATTGTGCATGAGCCGCGGAAGGGGGCACAAGGCAATATGGCGACACTTACATGTGTTACATGTTCGACGATGACCGTCCAAGGCTGATTGCTATACTCAGGCCCCCGTACCTCCAGGTCTTTTAAATCGCCCGTATAGTTGACTAGACAGGCTCGACGAGGCCACTCGTTCGGGGCTGGGTAGCGGCCAGTTCGGCGCTTGGGCTCGCGATATTCTGCTCGTGGATTGCCATTTTCCTGTCAAACAGCATAAGCCACTCCAAGTACACAAGATCGAAGATATACCCAAAACTTACACGATGAACATCTACTATCCGCACTGTATAGTTGGTAGCATGATCAAAAGCCTTCCACCATTGAGGCTGGAAGGTGTAGTTCATCTCGTCCGCGCCACATACCACCGGTAAATTCTGGTGTAACTGATGGTCGTCGAATACCACACTGACGTATTCGGGCCTTTTGACGCCTTCCGGGGCGGGTTCAAGACAGACGGCCCATACGGCGCCTCTAGGAGCGGATCCTGAGACAAGTTGCTTTAGCAGTTTCTTGACGATGGGTAGGGCCATGGAAGGAGGAGTAGCGAGGATGGAGATATGAAGGAAGATTGTTGGACGCGGAAGTAGGGGGAGATTGAGGTGTGCTTTTATACATTCCGCCGATGCGTAGAGTGTTTGTTGTCGGGACAGGTCAGAGTCGGGTTCATAGAATCGTAGAACAGAGCGCCCGTAGGACAATGGTATCCACCACTACTTACACACGTTTCTGCAAACAGTCACGGGTCCCCGCGCAACATTGCTGAGAGACAAAGACAGCACGAGTAACGCTATTAGGCCTAGTCAAAGGCAGGACAACGAGAACAAGTACGATTCCCTGACGACGGGTTGATCGCCACCCTTTGTCTTTAGGGCGTCAAAGCGGTGCGGGACAGAGCTACGTCGTGATTGTTTGTAGAGAACGAGGAGCGCTATAGAAGCTTAGCAACGCATCCTTGTAGTCGGCCCGTAGATACACTGCACTCTATTTCGCGGACCGTTGAGGTCACAACACCAGTGTCATGGTTGCGCAGGTAGTGATGCGTGCAGTCTCAAAACGTTGACGGTGAAGAAGGTGAACGTAGACGTGAGGAGAGTATGAACTACGGCGATGCATGAGGTTAAAAGCTGCCCTCTATTTCACTACATAGAATAGGTCGATCGAGCGAGGTATCGTTGGCACATGGTGGTTCGGAGACAACGGAGAAGATGGGACCCACAAGAATCCACCACGCGCGCTCAATGAAGATCCTCCCACGAGCGCGAAGCAAGGACGGCCGCCGCCTGCGTCACCCATCACATCCTTCTTCCCGACGCCCATCTCAAACGCGTTCTCCACTTTCTGAAATCAGAGCATACAATGCATCTTCTCCACCTCAGCCCCTTCAGAACCTCGGAGATCCGTGCGCGTCAAGAGCGTCTTGAGTGTCGAAATTCTGGCGTGAGAACGCACGTGACCGCGCTGGCTCGCTGTAGAAAAAAGGCGGATGTCGATTTTCGTGTTCCTCTTCCTTCTTCACGCCGCCCTTGCCTGCTTGCCAAACGCTGGCCGACACCGACGCCGTGAAGAAGGAACGGTAGCTAGATCTCCTCTGCTGGAAATACCACTCTTTTCAATTTCCACTACCAGATCTCGCGATCTTACACAAAAAAGCCATGGCTGATCTTGCAGCTGCTACGCGCCCTCAGCGCCCGGCCATCTCTCGGGCACCCACAGGCCTCAACATGCCGGCACCTCCAGCATCGGCTGCAGCAGACGGCGCCCTCGACGCTGTCTTTGAGCTTGCGGACGGCTCGGCATTTCGCGGAAAGTCGTTTGGTGCGGAAGGCGTGAGCGTGTCTGGCGAAGCCGTCTTCCAGACCGGCATGGTCGGCTACGCAGAATCTCTGACCGACCCATCCTATGCTGGTCAGATTCTCATTCTCACCTACCCTTTGATCGGCAACTACGGTGTTCCCGCTCGCCCTACGCCTTCGCCTGCCGACATCGTGCAAGAACTGCCCGAGGACTTTGAGAGCAACAAGATCCACGCAGCGGCGCTGATTGTAGGAGACTATTCTCCTGACTTTTCGCATTTCTTGGCGCAGTCTTCTTTGGGGCAGTGGCTGAAGGAGCATAATATTCCTGCAATTTGTGGCGTCGATACCCGCGCACTCACGAAGAGGATCCGCGAGAAGGGTGCCATGCTCGCGCGTATCCTTGCGCGTTCGCCTTCGGCTCCTTCGGGCCGCGCACGCGCTCTTCAGCAGTCCAGCGCGAGTGTACCGCCCAGCCGTGCAGGTAGTCCCGGACGCGAAGCTTGGAGGGAGGATTACATTCCTATCGCGTTCTCCGACCCTAACGTGCGCAACCTCGTCGCGGAAGTCTCTATCCCGGCACCACGCGTCTACTCGCCCACTTGCGCCTCCGACCTCATCAAGCGTCACCCCTCAGGTCGGCCTGTCCGCGTACTTGCCCTCGACGTGGGCATGAAGTACAACCAGATCCGCTGTTTCACCAAGCGCGGAGTGGAGGTCAAGGTCGTTCCCTGGGACCACGACTTCCTCGCATCTTCAGAGGAGGCGTTCGACGGGCTGTTTATCTCTAATGGTCCGGGCGATCCCACTTCGGTATCGGCGACTATCGACCGTATTCGCACGGCCCTCAACACGACCGACTTCCCGCCTATCTTCGGTATCTGTCTCGGACACCAGCTCCTCGCACTCGCAGCTGGCGCAAAGACGCGTAAAATGAAATATGGTCATCGTGGCGCGAATATCCCTTGTACCTGCGCGCATTCCGGACGTTGCTACATCACTTCGCAGAACCATGGCTTCGAGGTTGACGCGGGAAGTTTACCGGAAGGATGGAGGGAGTTGTTCAAGAACGCCAACGATGGGAGCAATGAGGGTATAGAGTGGGTTGGGAAGAATGTCTTCAGCGTGCAGTTTCATCCGGAGAGTACGCCTGGACCGAGGGATACCGAGTTCCTCTTCGACGTGTTCTTATCGTCTATCCTCCGGTCGCTCTCTCCTTCTGCTTCCTCCGTGCCCGGTATCGTCATGCCCGGCGGCTTGAAGGAGGAGAACGAAGCTCGCACCCCGCGCGTGGATGTCAAGAAGGTTTTGATCTTGGGCAGCGGCGGTTTGAGTATCGGTCAGGCTGGCGAGTTCGACTACTCGGGCTCGCAGGCTATCAAGGCGCTCAAGGAGGAGGGTATCTATACGGTCCTGATTAACCCTAACATTGCAACTATCGCCACGAGCACGGGTCTGGCTGATAAGGTACGCTCTTGTCGACTCTATGCGTACTCTTGACGTTGAGATTGACGCGGTTGTCTAGGTCTACTTCCTTCCCGTGACGCCCGAGTTCGTGCGCAAGGTCATCTCCTACGAGCGTCCGGACGGTATCTACGTCACATTCGGAGGTCAGACGGCTCTCAACGTTGGTATCGCGCTCAAGGATGAGTTCGAGGGTATGGGTGTTAAGGTGCGCAGTATCCCATTTCCGGCATGACAGGTGGCGCGTTGTTCGCACGGTCACTTCGTCCTCGGTGCGCTGCGAGGAAAAGACGCTGATGTTTGAATTATGCAGGTACTTGGTACCCCGATCGACACGGTGATCATGACCGAGGATCGTCAGCTCTTCGCGAGCGCCATGGCCGAGATCGGTGAGCGGTGCGCGCAATCTGCCACTGCGACGACGCCGGACGAGGCTGTAGCAGCCGCCGCTGAGATCGGATTCCCGGTGATTGTGCGCGCTGCGTATGCGCTTGGTGGACTGGGGAGCGGGTTCGCGAAGGATGAGGGACAGTTGAGGGCGCTGTGCGGGAAGGCGTTTGCTACGAGCCCGCAGGTGCTGGTGGAGAAGAGCATGAAGGGATGGAAGGAGATTGAGTATGAGGTCGTGAGGGATTGCAGGGATAACTGTATCACTGTTTGTAATATGGAGGCGCGCTTTTCTGTCTTTCGGTTCCTTTGCAATGACGCTGACGATAGCTTCTCTTTACTCCCGTAGAACTTCGACCCGCTCGGTATCCACACTGGCGACAGTATCGTCGTCGCACCGAGTCAGACGCTCAGCGACGTGGACTATAACATGCTGGTGCGTTCTTTCCACGCTTGTCTTGACGAAGAATGGCCGCTCATATAGACGTAGCGCACGACGGCCGTCAACGTTATCCGGCACCTGGGCGTCGTCGGCGAGTGCAACATTCAGTATGCGCTCAACCCGACCAGCAGGGAGTACTGCATTATCGAGGTGCGCTGTTCACATCTCTGCCATCAGGCCACCGTTACTTACGCGTGAGGTATAGGTCAACGCACGCTTGTCTCGTAGCTCGGCGCTTGCGAGCAAGGCGACTGGATACCCGCTTGCATACACGGCTGCCAAGCTCGGTTTGAACATCCCGTTGAACGAGATCAAGAACAGCGTGACCAAGGTGCGTCTTTCACTTCCTCTTAATCATCTTATCCTCTCTAATACGGCGGAAATGATAGGTTACCTCTGCGTGCTTCGAGCCATCGCTCGACTACGTCGTCGTCAAGATTCCGCGCTGGGACCTCAAGAAGTTCTCGCGCGTCAGCCGGCTGCTCAGCTCGAGCATGAAGTCCGTTGGCGAGGTCATGAGCATCGGACGGACGTTCGAGGAGACGATTCAGAAGGCTATCCGGGCTATCGACGATCAGTTCGCTGGGTTTGCCAAGGTACACAATCCTCTACTCTGTTTCAAATGGCGGACTCTGACAGATGATGATTATAGAACGACTATGTCGAGGACATCGACGAGGAGTTGGTCAATCCGACGGACAAGCGCATCTTCGCGATCTCGACTGCGTTCCACCGTGGTTACTCTGTCGACAAGATTTGGCAGATGACCAACATCGACAAGTGGTTCCTCACCAAGCTCCAGAACATCTTTAAGATGGAGATCGCGCTCTCGTGAGTGATATTTACTACTGTGATGAGGAGACCGGGATTGCTGATACAGTCAATAGGAATGAGACCATCACGACTCTCACACCCGAGTTCTTGCGCCGCGCGAAGCAGCTCGGCTTCTCTGACCGCGAGATTGGCGTCTGCGTAGGTTCCAACGAAATCGCGATCCGGCGCGTGCGGCAGGAGAGTGGCATCTTCCCCTTCGTCAAGCAGATCGACACTGTCGCAGCCGAGTTCCCGGCGTTCACGAACTACTTGTACACGACGTACAACGCGCTCGAGCACGACATCGAGTTCACCGACCGGGGCATCATGGTTCTGGGCTCGGGCGTATACCGCATCGGATCCAGCGTCGAGTTCGACTGGTGTGCTGTTCGCGCTATTCGCACGCTTCGCGCGCAGGGCTTGCCGACGATCATGGTCAACTACAACCCGGAGACTGTCAGCACGGACTACGACGAGGCGGACAGGCTTTACTTCGAGAACATCTCGCTCGAGACGATCCTCGATATCTACGACACGGAGCGCTCGCGCGGTGTGATGCTTAGTATGGGTGGTCAGACTCCGAACAACATCGCGTTGCCGCTGCACAGGCAGAACGTGCGCATCTACGGGACGTCGCCTGAGATGATCGATACGGCGGAGAACAGGTACAAGTTCTCGCGTCTGCTGGATGAGATTGGCGTGGACCAGCCGGAGTGGAAGGAGCTCACGAGCTTGGACGAGGCGGAGTCCTTCTGCCTGAAGGTCGGCTACCCGGTTCTTGTCCGCCCGTCGTACGTGCTCTCGGGCGCGGCGATGAACGTTGTAAGCACCCAGGCGGACCTCGCGAACTACCTCGGTCAGGCGACGGCCGTGTCGCGCGATCACCCGGTGGTTATCAGCAAGTATATCGAGAACGCGAAGGAGATCGAGATGGACGCTGTGGCGAAGGATGGTGTGATGATCATGCACTACGTCTCCGAGCACGTCGAGAACGCTGGTGTGCATTCTGGCGACGCGACGCTCATCCATCCGCCGCAAGATCTCGACCCGGTTACGGTGCAGCAGATCGTGGAGGCTACGGCCAAGATCGGGAACGCGCTCAACGTTACAGGCCCGTATAACATCCAGTTCATCGCCAAGGATAACGCGATCAAGGTCATCGAGTGCAATCTCCGCGCCGCGCGCTCTTTCCCGTTCGTGAGCAAGACGACCGGCATCGACGCCATTGAGATGGCCACGAAGGTCATGATCGGTCTTCCCGTTGACCCATACCCCGACTCCAATCTCCCGGCGGACTACGTCGGCGTCAAGGTCCCGCAGTTCTCCTTCTCGCGTTTGAGCGGCGCGGACCCTGTGCTCGGTGTTGAGATGGCGTCTACGGGCGAGGTGGCGTGCTTCGGGAAGGACAAGTACGAAGCGTACCTCAAGGCGCTCATCTCCACGGGCATCGTTCCGCCCAAAAAGAACATCCTGTTCTCGATTGGAGGCTTCAAGGAGAAACTCGAGCTCCTACCGTCGGTGCAGAAGCTCCAGGCCGCGGGCTACAACATCTTTGCCACTTCCGGAACGGCGGATTTCCTTACAGAGCACAATGTGCCGTGCAAGGTACGTACTGCGCTCTTTATGAGGAATACGAACCAGTGCTAATGTTTGTGTGTGTGTGCAGTACTTGGAGGCCCTCGGCGAAGATGGACGCGATGCGCAGAAGAGCGAGTACTCCCTCACCCAGCATCTCGCGAACAATCTCATCGACATGTACATAAACCTGCCGTCGCGCAACCACTACCGCCGCCCGGCGAGCTACGCTTCCAAAGGATACCGCACCCGCCGTATGGCCGTAGATTTTGCCATCCCGCTCATCACGAATGTCAAGGTGGCCAAGATCCTCGCTGAGGCCCTCGTGCGCAAAATGCCGCTCAACGTGTCGAGCGTCGACTCCAAGACCTCCCATGTTACGCACACCTTCCCTGGGTTCGTCAACATCGCCGCATTCGTGCCCGGGCTCGCGACGCCGGGCAGCGACGACTTCGCCGAGGCGAGCAAGGCGGCTCTCAGTGCTGGCTTCACCACGTCGCTCGTTACTGCGCTCGGCTACGGCAACAAGATCTTTGACCGACTCTCGCTTGATCAGGCGCGCGCAAACATCGCTGGACGCGCGTATGCCAACTATGCACTTGCAGTTGCCGCTACGAGCACGAACGTCCACGAGCTCGACGAAGCTGTTCAGGACGGCGTCAAGGCGCTCTTTGTACCGCAGCTCATCGACAACGTTGCGACGCAGGTGTCCGTTGTTGCTGGTCACTTCGCCGCCTGGCCCGCGGACAAGCCAATCGTGACGGACGCTAAGGGCGCGGACCTTGCGAGCATGCTTCTTCTTGCCTCCCTGCACTCGCGCTCGCTGCACGTCACCGACGTCTGGCACGAGGAGGACTTGATGCTTATCAAGCTCGCCAAGGCGAAAGGCCTCCGCGTCTCCTGCGACGTCTCGGTCTACTCGCTCTTCTACACCGCGGAGGCTCTTGGCGCCCGCTCGCTTCCCGGGTCTGCAGATCAGGCCGCGTTGTGGCGGAACCTCGACGCTATCGACGCCTTCACGGTCAACGGCCCGCCGTTCTACGCCTCGATCGAGAAGGGCGAGAAGGGCTCGGCGTGGTCCGGAGTACAGGAGGCACTCCCGCTGCTCATCAGCGCCGTCTCGGATGGCCGCCTCACCCTGCGCGATATACAGGAGCGCTTGCATGATAACCCGGTCCGCATCTTCAGCCTGCCTGAGTCACACGCGCAGGTAGAGGTTGTACTTGATCGTACGAGCGTGTTCCCCAAGTCGGACAGGCACTGGTCACCACTCGCTGGCAAGCCTATCAAGGGCGGCGTGCACCGCGTTGTCGTTAATGGGCAGACTGTATTCCTCGACGGCGAGCTGTTTGGTACACCTACCGGCCGCGACGTTTCTGCCTCGGTGATGCACGTACCTGCGTCTGGCGAGAAACCGTCACTCGGAGCAGCGTCAACTTCTGCATCGGCAGTGCCCACCATCTCTGCAGCAAAGCAGGCCACTGCTACTCTCGGTACCGATGGACCTTCCTCTTCGGGTGCCATGCGCGCGCTTGAGGGCCCGCTGGCGAGATTGCCCGCGCTTTCACATCCCATCCCGCATCCTTCGTTCGCTGGGCGTCACATCCTGTCTGTCAAGCAATTCACGCAGAAGGACCTGTACGACCTCTTCTCTCTTGCACACGAGATGCGTCTGCAGGTAGAGCGCCAGGGCGTGCTGGATGTGCTCAAGGGTAGGGTGCTCTGCACGCTCTTCTATGAGCCCAGTACGCGCACAAGCTCCTCGTTCGAGGCAGCCATGAAGCGCTGCGGTGGCGAAGTCGTCGTAGTCGATGCCGGCCGGAGCTCGGTGCAGAAGGGCGAGTCGGTACCGGATACCATCCGCACTCTTGCCTGCTATGCCGACGCGATCGTCATGCGCCACCCAGATGTAGGCTCTTCCCAGCTCGCCGCACGCTACAGTCCCGTTCCCGTTATCAACGCCGGTGATGGCATCGGCGAGCACCCGACACAGGCGCTGCTCGACGTGTACACGATCCGGAGCGAGTTGGGTACAGTCAACGGCCGGACGATCACACTCCTCGGCGACCTCAAGAACGGGCGGACCGTGCATTCGCTTGTTACGCTCCTCTGCCTGTACACTAACGTGCGCATCAACTTTGTCGCCCCACCAAGCCTCGCGATGCCGCCAGCAGTTGTCAACGCTGCGCGCCGTGCAGGCGCGACCGTGCATCAGTGCGAGAGCGTCGAGGAAGTGCTCGGCGATACAGACGTGCTGTATGTGACGCGGGTTCAGCGTGAGCGCTTTGCAAGCGATGCCGAGTACGAGCGTGTACGCGATGTGTACCGTGTCGACCACGCGATGCTTGCCCGCGCGAAGGAAGAGATGATCGTCATGCACCCGCTTCCGCGCTTGACTGAGATCGCGGAGGAGGTCGACTTCGACTCGCGTCGCGCGGTGTACTTCCGCCAGATGCGGTATGGGCTCTACGTGCGTTCTTCTTTCTCGTTTGCGTCTTATGACAGTTCACTTACAACTTCATCCAGATCCGCATGGCGCTGCTCGTGAGCGTCCTGTTGAAGTAATTGTACCTCTGATAGAAGAAGGACTCCGAAGTAAAAGTATCTGTAGAATACCTATCTGTAGAACGTTGTCGAGCGTTGCTGTATATTTGGGAGCTGAAGGAGAAGAGACAATCCGCACTTGTATTTTTACGCAAATAATTCTCATTGTTGTCACTTGCTTGAGTTGACGTGCATGTATGATGTTACCGGATGTTGCTATTACTAATAGTGATACTGTGTCTATCGCGATGTCAAGCTTGTCACGTCCCGTCTGACGCCAGTGTGCTATAGTCCGTCCAACGCTGCTCGAGGCCCTGATGTCGAGCACTCCTTGAAAAATGTCCTTTCACTCAAACGCAGAGATTGAAGCAGTTGCGAGGGAACCACATGTCATGTCACAACGAGTTTCTATCTTCAGAGCAGCTCCTTTGAACTGCACGAGTCGCTTCAGATATAGCCTTCAACGTTCAACAGAGCATGTGTAGATGTGCTAAGTGTCACATGCAAAAGTATGATCCGACCCAGGCTCGAACTGAGGACCTTCCGTGTGTAAGACGGATGCGATAACCAACTACGCCATCGGATCATGTCAGGGAGGTCTCAAAGGTCAATCATAACTTTTGTCGTTGGCTCTATAGCACAGGGATCATAGAACATCGAATACGTCGCTGCATTTCGAGGGAATCTCATTGGGAGCTCTACGGTCGAGCGCGCAAAAGCATTGAAGTTGACACGAGGGCAACTGGCATTGGAAGCCCTTAGAAAGCTACAGGAGATACAACATGGTGGCATGACTACCATGTCGAAAGTCTTCAACGGCGGAGCGCGATTTGAGTCACCTCAGGGAAGGGAGTACGCTCCTCAACGACGGCGCGGCGGCCTGCGGGAACAGCGGCAGTGGGCGTGGCAAGAGGCGATGCCGTTGCAAGGACCTGTCAAGGTTGAGTTTCGGGGTATGGTAGAGAGAGATCGGAGAACGTACCGAAGAGGCCGCAGCGTCGCAGTCGAAAGGAGAATCGCAAATGGGGACGTAGCCCTCTGTAGAGCCGGTGGGAGCAGCGTCATCGGCAACGAACACGGCCGAAGCAGGCGGGTCGACGGTGCCCGCGAGGTTATTGACGTTCACTGCCGAGATGGTTGGCGGGTACGCGTTCGCGGACACGCGTGGCTGGCGCTGCGCGTTAGATTGGCTGGTGCGCTCAATGCCACAGCGCTGGAGGCACTCGTCGACACCGAGAATGACGTTGTCGGGGATGAAGGCCTCGAGGTCAAGAACCTCCTGTACGCCGAGACCGCCGAGGGCGGCGCCAACGATGTCCGGGGGAAGACCGAAGAAGCGCTGGGCGACCTGCTGTACGCCCGGGTTCTCGCCGTTGAACCCTATAAAGCTGCATCAGAACGGAAGATTAAGGAACAAGTAGAGTGAATCCACTGACCTGCGACGAACATGGCCTCCTCGCAAGTCGGGTTCATCTCAAAGTGGATGGCACCCTGCGGGAAGATCGTCGCGGTAC
Source organism: Peniophora sp. CONT (assembly GCA_001632445.1). Taxonomy (NCBI): domain Eukaryota; kingdom Fungi; phylum Basidiomycota; class Agaricomycetes; order Russulales; family Peniophoraceae; genus Peniophora; species Peniophora sp. CONT. The sequence goes on from KV424617.1 coordinate 48,480, forward strand.
CGGGGCGGATGTCGATCTCAGCGAAGCGGGCGCCGTTCTCAATCAACACACCACCGCGGAGAGTCGTGTTGACCGAGAAGTTGATCTCCGTCGCGCGGGGATGGGTGTGCGGGCTGTTCATGCCACAGGGACCGAGGTAACCGATGGCTAGTGTGCATATTAGAGACGATTGAAGGCCAGTGAAACAGAGGAAGACACACTCATGGAAACACCGTTACCGACCACGGCCGGGAAGTTGGCCGAGTCAGCGGCGACGGTGTGACCCGCGACACCAGTGGTGACACCAATGTCGCCCTTCTGCGCGGCATTGAAGTCGAAGACAGACAGCTCATCGGTTGTGATCCTGAACTGATCGACCTTGGTAGGCGCAAGGCGAAGCTCCTGAACGATTTCAGCGACGGTAGACGCGTTCAGACCCGCGGCGAAAGCAGAGCCGGCAAGAGCTAGGAGGCTAGCGGAAGTGGCAGCGGAGAACATGGTCGCAGTAAATGAAAATGATAAAGATAAGAAGAAGAAAGAGAGGTGAAGAAAAGAAGAAGAAGAAGAAGAAAAGGGAGAGAAGAGAAAGAGAAGAGAAGATTGGATGAGAAGGAGGAACAGGCGAACTCGTCCTCTTATAGCCCGAGCCTCCAAGTACCGACAACGCGACGGTTGTCAGATGCTCACAGCTGCAGCGTCAGCCCGAGGGCTTTGCGGCAGGGTCGAAAGTAGTAATCTACGCAACCCTGCGTCCAAGGACCAACAGGGTCTCATACTCGTGACGGCATTGACCTTGGCTGACTGCGTCGGCGGGCGAAGACGCTCAAGGCAAACCTGCAGCCACGTTTGATCAAATACACTTTTTGATTAGTCAGGAACACACGGTACGGCCTGTGCACGAAAGTAATATTCAGTGCAGCAGCCCATCACTCCAATGCCGCAATATTCCAGTTCGCTTGGTGTTCGGCTGTCCCAGTGTGCCCAGACCAAGAAGCGCCCGATGTGGCGTGAAGCAACCCGGGCGCCAAACCGCCTCCTTGTGCAACTGCGGCAAAGTATTGAGGTTCGCAATCGCGTAAAGTTGAATGGGTGTGAAGCGCGACGAGCTGTTGTTCGTGTTCGTCGTCGGAGAGGCGGTAGCTGAGAAGGTTGTATGCATGGTTGACTTTACTGTCGTTTGAGCTTTGGAATCGATAGCGCGATATCCCTCCTCCGCTACTTCGTCTGGGTCTGCGAAGACTCTCGATGTATTGAGCAAGCGTTGTCGCTTCGCAATGAGACGGCCCGTCCGAGAGCGTGTGGACGCATTGGAAAACACCGCAAAACCGAGGGTGGATATTGCCAGATACAAGCAGCCGATTGCCATGAACAGGAGATACCAAAGGAAGGGTGTGCCTATTGCGATTGTGAGGGTCGCTATCACCGTCTACATTAAGAGTCAGTCGTCGAACAGCATTCGTCAATGTACAGACAGTACGCACCAGAAAAACAGCGTAGGCTGTGCTTCGTCGCCATAGCGTTCTGCGTATATAACGCAGGATTGGATGTGGTGAAAGCGGGGGTTGAGCAGGAGTATGCCACGACTTGATGAGCGATCCGTAGCGGCTCCTTTCATCGTACGTATCGCTAATCCAGATGAGTTATCATTCCTTCTCAGATGGTGGATAAATCGCGTACACGACAATGCCGGAGTTCTTGTAGTCGACGAAGGGATCAACCTCTTCGATAGCTGCACTCATGTACGGGACCATGCCATCGCCGATCCTAGCGGCAGAATATTAGCTCGACAAGTGGGAAGAGAATAGATAGAGTAACGCTTACGCATTGGCATATACACGAACACTATCAAAGAGCGAGAGCCCTCGCACGAATACACTGTCTATCTGAGGGTCAGATGCTAAACCTCTGGGGGATCAAGATCACCAACGCACTTGTGTCAGACATTACATCCAGCAATGGACGACCACTATCTTCCCAGCTATCGATGAACGCAATTTGTTCCATCCAAGGAAGAAAAGCCTTGCGGACAAGAAACTTCTTCCACCAACTCTGTGGCATGGCGAGCCCAACGTGAGGAGTGCCGAAAGTATCGAAGTTTCGGGGCTTGACTTCCGAGAAGACCTTCATCTGGTGCAGAATGCTGAGGCGACCGCTTCTGAGTGACACAGAACCGACGATATCAAGAATGGCTTACCCGACCGCATACCGCGCCAGTAAACCGCCTATATTAAATCCGAAAAACGATATCTCAGATATGGGTTGTCCCCTTCCCTTGCACATCTGCAGCGTTGCCAGTATCTGCCGATAGTCGTCAACATGAACTGTCGTGAGTTTGGCAAGCGACAGACCTCCTGCACAACTTTCTCCCCATCCCAATCTACGCTGAAGTACTCTCCCCCGTTGCCTCCGCTCGGGTCGGTCGTCAAACATAGGAATGTTCCGGGCTGTGGTACAGCAAGGGTAACTAGCGAGAGATGATCTTTGGGTGCAACGTCGAGCTTTCCATGAACAAGAACTAGCAGGTGAGTGGGGTAGGATTGCTCGGTCATGTTTGTTGGTGCAGGTTGAGGCAGACTGACAGGATACGATGAGCGTCGAGGACGAAGACGAGTGGTGCTCCTAGGATCATGACTTGCATGGTGCGTCGCGCGCTAAGAATATGATAACACGGCTACCTTAGGCCGCTGCATATCTATAAATAGCGACATGGCTATGCTAAGAGCTCAGCCCAATCCCAGCGCGACAGGAACGATTGAGAAGCTGGAGCGCCAGACGCTCTACAAACCCATCGTAACTCAGGTCGAGACATGCATGACTTCCCAGAAAACAAGTCCGCTTTAGGGGTATGGAAGTGGCATCGCAAGTCATTCGCACTGTCAGAGGAAGACCCGGACGCAATACGTATTTGAATGGGTGGGTGCAAGTTCAGATTGAGTTGCGTGGCGGTGTGCTGGAAGGCGCGTGGGGAAATGCCGGCCATTGCCGGCTGCGCTCTATCACCCAACTTTCACCGGCCTGCGCCTCGCGCAACGATGTATCGATGTTCTACCAGCTTTACGCTGATCAGATGCGCGCACACGGCTCGTATATGGCTGTGGTATGGGAGCAGTAAATCTATCACGACAGTTCTTGTTCGGGGCTCAGCGGATCCTCAACTTCGCCTGGGAGGCTGCAGTGGGACAGACGTTCAACGTTTCTTTCTTGCTTTCCTCAATACGAACATGTCGTAGGGTCAACGGTATAGCTTTCGTATCTCGAGGCTACATTCTTGTAGCGCGTCATGGTATGAACTGGCCTGGAGGGTGCTCGCATAATCTCGCATGTCGTTCTGGCCTAACACCCAGGCAAGACATCGTCCAGGCGAAACCGTCTGCTCCTTGTCCTCAAATGCCGGCGCATGCAGAAGCGCTCTTTAGCGTTGTCCCGTCCTCCGCAGCTTCCTTAGCCCTTTCAACTCGCGGTAGCCACTACCCCACCCGGACCAGACATGGCACAATCATCCTCAGCCTTCATCGCCCACCTGCGCGCGCTTCCTCTCCCCGAGCTTGTCCTCGTCATCGCGGCCTTCATCCTAGTAGCGCTCGTCCCAACCTATCTCTTGGGTCGTACCCTCAGGATATACCTCGCCCGTCGCCGCGCCCGTCGTGCACACGCCTACGCCTTCGCCGAGCACGAAGCCAAAGTCTCCCGCGCCGGTAGCCTCGCCGTCTCACTCCGCCGCTACGCATCCACCAAATCATCTCAAGCCCAAGCTCTCCTCCCCAGACGTCTTTCAACCCGTACGAACGCGCGTATCCCGGCTCATTGGCCACGCGCTGAGTCTCCGCTCGCGTCGCCGTTCTTGCCTGCCGTCGGCGACCTTGGAGGCTTGATCACGCCGTTCACGTTGACGTATGACGATGCGATGTATTCGCCGCTTGGATATGCGCAGAAGATTGGGAGGCGCGAGGAGGCGTATACTGCTTTCCCTGAGCCGCGTCGGGGCGATTGGGTCGTCGTGCAACTGCCCGAGCTCGTTGCTGCTCCGTAAGTAAAGCCCAGTCCTACTCGCGTAATCGTGTCTAACATTCAGTCCAGTACTAGAACGCGGAGCAAGCGCTCTACTCTGCGCGCCGTAACGCCCATCTCGCCGCTGCCGATGTATTCACCCCCCGCACCCGCCTACGAGAGTGGCAAACGCGACGCGATGGTTGTACCCAACGCTACGCGCGAGCGCTCGGCGCGTCCCGCGAAGGGCATCTTGAAGACGCCGCGTGCCGGGGTACCGTATCCGAGCCCGCCACCCAGTCCTGTCGAGCCGATGTTCTGAGTGCTTGCGCGATGCTTTTGTCCTTGATATACCCGGGCTCGATAGTGTAGATGTTGGAGTTGCGATACGTGGATCTGTCAGAATAGGACTGTTCTTTCCTTTCGTATATGTGAAAAGCGTGACTCTACGGGCGGGAAATGTCAAAAAGCTACTCTCAAACAGCTCTATGATTCGACCCAGGCTCGAACTGAGGACCTTCTGTGTGTTAGACAGATGCGATAACCAACTACGCCATCGAACCATGGATGTACATTCCCAGCGCGGGCTGATGTTTGACTACGCCTGTTCTACAACAGTCAAATGTTACGACATCCGTATCCCATCAGTGAGTGACAATGTTTACATGTTCAGACACACACGTCGTAGGAAGTGCTGAACCAGACGCAAGAGCACAATTTGACGTCGCTTCACGATAGCCAGCGATCCGCAACTTCAATGGTGGACCAGGAAAGACGAGACATGGAAAACATGTCGGGTATAGCTGATACGCCACACATGATCTATCTCCTGAATAGCCGTCTGCCCTTACACGGGCGCGCAGCGCCAACGCGACCGGTCTCGAGTTGATATTGGTGGTACGCCTCGCGGAGATGATCTGGACTGAGCGGACCCGTTTCGCCGCGACGGGCTTGAGCGGCGCGAGCTGAGAGCAAGATTAATACTCAATTCTTTGAAAGAGTGAAGACGGTGGCGTGCGCACCTCGCTCAACGATCTCTCCTACAAAGACCTTGCTGAAACCAGCGACGATCTGCGCCACGGGTGCGCTGACCTGCTGTCCAAGACTCTGTTGCACAACCTATATGATAAGGTAGAACATATGAGCAGACGCTTCTGTTGAAAGGCGAGCACACGCACCTTCCTGACTGCACCTTTACTCAACGCGCTTCGCCTATACGCCTCGTAGCGCTCATACTGCTCCGGCCCAAAGCTATCCATCAACACCTTTAAATTATCTTTGCTCTGGCTCTGCCACGACAACTGTGCGCTGTAATCATCATCCGCCATAGCCGGCAACAGCTCCTCGTCCTCTTCGCCCTCTCCTTCCTCGCCCTGACCTTGTCCTTGCCCCGGTTGTGCAGTCCCCTGCTGACCGGATGAGCTCGGGCCGGCCATACTCTGCGTAAGGATATCCGCGATAAGCGCGCCCGCGTTGGCTGTTGGTACCGGTGGCGGCGGCATCGGCGAGTTCGGTGCTGGTGCGGGTGTGCGCTCTTTCGCCTTGCCCTTTCCGCTTTCTTTACTACCCCCACTTTCCCTTCCACCGGCTCCTTTATCCGCATCCTTATCCTTCGGCTTGCGTCCGCGCTTCTTTGGTCCAGGTGCTGAAGACGCGGGCGGAGACATTGCTGAAGCGGGCGGCGAGTAGGCGGATACTGTTGGCGGCGGGAATGTCGGTTGTGGTTGTGTGCCGTATTGCGCTGCATAGGGCGTGTGTTGGCCGTAAGGAGTCGTCATGATGCTGAACAGCGCTGGTGAGGATGGTGGTGGTGGTAGTGAGAAGCAAGACGCGTGCTGGAGGACGCGTCTTCGAGGACGCGACTTGCTCTCTACCCTCATGAAAGCACCACTACCATGGACTCTCGCTCAAACGCACTATGCTTTACCTATATCGACGCATTACTTGCAAACCACAGTCCTTGTATATGAGGCTATTGCGTTGATCTCAGACCACGGCTCATTCGAGAAATGAGCACGCCGGCGAGCTAGCCGCACACGGAATACGCTTCCGCGGCTTCAAGATCCAATGGGTACTATTATCCTGGCGTCAGTATCAATGGAATACTATTCCGCGGGAGGGAAGAAGGGGCTGAACTTGACAGAGTCAGAGTCACTATGGCTAGCCGTGAGTATGAGGTATCCTTAAGACTCTTTGTGTGTTGTGTGATTTTCAGCCTTAGCCTCAGCTGAATGGTAACCTGCCTATGCGCCGCTGATAATGTGACTTCCGCTGATGAATGTTCGCATGCCAGTAGAGGTGCTCCCGCTATCCCATTCTTCACGTCAGGAATGAACCATTCAGCCGGATACACCGTGCCCGTTCTCCTTACATCGCTGTGGGTGTGGTAGATCTAAATGAGTGTCTCGCAACTATTCAACGTCCGACGAATGAGCTTGTGTCTTTGCGCCCTCTATGTCAGCTATCCGGTGCTTCGTAGATGCCTAGGAAGGTCTTCTCAGGTGTTACTTGGTCTCCGGAGTTGAACCTTCAATGTTTCTAGTCGTGCTGGGCTCGAGTCCCCTTATTTAAGACGCCCCGAAACACGAATACCTCTCAAACCACTCACATCGCCCTCCTGTGTCTCTCCCTTATTTCTTGCGCTTTCATCATGAGCTTCTCTGCAGATTCCGGTGTTTGTAGGCCTCTTTCTTCGCCATCTGTGCAAGGGCAGCTGGTCATTCTGACATCCAGACTACATCGAACATGCACATGTGCCCGTGCGCATGGCCATGTCGACGGGTATGCTGCTCGAGTTCTGTATTAGCACGCATGCTAACAGCAAATTCTGACTGTAGACTCCAGCAATCCTAGTACGCGGTAATGGCGGTCTTCGATGATGGCATTGACAAGAGCTCTTTCTAGGTGTGCCCGTAGTGGGCTGGAGTGTCAACGACGACATCCTCGACCACATGTGGCTCATTACGCCTGTATCGGGCGAAAAGAACACCTACCACATTCGCAACTTGGTCACTGGCACTTATATGGACTTGGATAGGGGTGAGTCTGCAGTGTAGCGGTATACGCCGTGTTGAAGTATTGATCGGAGCTTATCACACAGGATCGTCGGGAGACGGTGCGGCGATCACCGGGTATTACCCGTGGGAGCCGGCAGAGAACCAGAAATGGATCGTCAAGCAAGTCAAAGAAGGAATCTGGAAGTAAGCGCCATCCCAATGTAGTGCTATTATCTGCTAATCAACGATACTCAAGGATCCAGAACAAGAAGTCTAAGAGTGAGTTGCGAGCTTTTCTAGTAGATATTTGCCAAAATTTACAATCTTATTTGCGTCATTCAAGCCTTCGCAGATCTGCTGAACGGGTACGATTTCGATCCACTTTTGAGGTATACGTCTTACTGGTGATATATTATGACCCAGCGGGAGTGCCAATGGCACGAAGATCGTCGGATGGAAGGGCGACTGGGACTACAAGTCGAGCGATCGCCAGAACTGGACCTTCAACCGCCAGAGCGGCATCATTGACGGGGATATGAAGGATATCATTACCTACAATCAGCTCATCGGCCAGAATGTACAGAGCTTTGCTCCCAACCGCATGTGAGCGTGACATGTGCTTCCCTATGCTCAACTAGAGATTGAGAAGGCTACCTTTACAGATATCTGACCCTGAGTAAGGATCGTCTTCGAGAGATCTGGCGTTACAGTGGGCTGCAGGACAACTCCTCTCGTCGTCGACCCGATGTTTTCGATGAAGACGCCCTCTCGTTTGGTTCGTTATCATTCCATAGATGTGATTCCCTTCCGCTGCTGACGCTACCCCAGTATATAAGTCTGAGGTTGCCAAGTGGGGCAACAGCCAGTTCAAGGCGGATGTGCGTATACTTGCCTTCTTGAAAGTGCAAAGTCGATAACATGCGGGTCAGCGCTTCACTATCTTTTGCGGTGTCATTTATGGCTCCGATTCACAAGGGGGGCGATGCGCATGCAATTGGGTAATCAAAGACCGCAAAATCATCTTCTTCGAGTATGTATCGTTACTTACCATCCTCGATACATATGCTAATCTTGACTCCTGTCAGTCCCTCGACCGGCGCTTTCTCGGTGAGAACTCGCCGTCTATCCGAGAATATTATAAACTCTAACTCACCTCAGGACGATGCACCGTTCAAGGGCTTCTCTCCCTCCCTCGCGATATTCTGAGTTGGTCCCGAATGGCAAGTATTCTGCGAGTATCCAATCTGCTGCCGGTACGATTTTGAGCTTGAGGCTGTGGTGTTTGCTGCTCATCGGAGAAGTATCTGTCGTTTCTGCAGAAATATTATGCCAAGATGTTCTGCTTCATGGTGCCGTATATAGGCCCAGAGCGAGACTCGTGAAAGAAGCCCAGTTATGATTCGAGGCCGAGGCTGAGACAGATAAACAGTCGTGCTAGTCGAGACAATCAAACGTCGATATGTTGTAGCTGTCGAGTAAGCAGTGAATCCATCACATAGTGGGCCCGATTCCAGAAGATTTGGAGAGATGCTAAAATTCAACGCAAGGAGTCGCCAGTGTAGAGACCTAAAGCATATGCATGTATGCCTGCGTATCGGCGAGTACTCGCTTTGCGCCCCTGCGGCCCTGTGTCCTAGTCTAAGTAGCTAGGATCAAGATCGAGATATCGATCTCAAGAGCCCAGTGTGACGCAAAAATTCAATCTGCCCGCTCAGTCCTTGCGAGCAGGGGCCAGCGAAGGTCAGTCGCCGCTCAGCGCGTATCAGGCGTCCTCACGTGGCAGCCATGCGATGGCCAGCTGGTCGCCAGCGCTGGCCAGCGCGTCGCCAGGACACGCTCAGTTTGTGAGCAGTTCTCTCTAAACGTCTAACGTCGCGTGATTTGCTCTGATATGCTCGATTTGCAAAGACCTAGCGACACCTTTGGACTCGATATCAGCGATGACCATGAGTGATCTGTGTTCTGGTCACCAGCTGGCGACTGGCTGGCGAGCAGCTGGCGACCCACTGGCCACCACATGGCCAACACGTGAGGACGGCTGACACCCAAAATCTGCTGGCGAGCGCTGGCCAGGACTGAGCGGGCAGTATAAAATTTTGCGTCATGTTGTTGAGAGTGAGTGCGTGGACAAGCATGCCAGAATCAGGCTATCAGCACATTAGTGAGGAGGCCGGGCATAGTACGGCTCGTCCGTTAGACCAGAAATAGTGCATGCAGTAAGATCACACGCAGTGCAGCATAGCACAGGTGGAAGCTGATGGCTTGTACTCATACCGCTGCACAAAGCCAACGTGGTTGGTATCAACACCGTCCCCTAAACAATTGCCGGCGAGGAAAGTACTGGACTTTTTCGATCTTAAGTTCGCCGGTCCGAAGGGGGGACAGGGGACACAAAATAGGTTCTCTCACAAATAGGTTCATTGACCCCTATTTCTTACCATAAAAGGCAATTCTGATGCTATCTGATGCAGAAAATGAATATTTATAATAGTTTTCAGCCTGAAATTTGGAGGGGGACAGGGACAAACGGTCATTTAAGTTAGCGTTCGCCGACCCAAGGGGACGGGGGACGAACTTATGATCGAAAAAGTCCAGTATTCCACGTGGACGTGACAGCCTCGCCCAACGCGTCCGCGACGCGTCGCGTCGCGTTCACTCGAACATCCATCTGGCCTTTGTCTGAGCACACTACACAGGCACCTGTACCTAGTCTACACATTATAACTGGAAATGGCCTTCCGACGTGGCGTTTTTGACGAAGACGATCCTATGGCCGAGCCGGACTTCGCCGCCGAGCTTGACGGTGGAGATGTGGCCATGGGCGGCGCGCACGTCGATCCATTCACTCGAAATCGCAACGATACTCCCTTCCAGCAGATGCTACGACACTGGCAGAACGAGCGACACTCTCCGGATATATTGCCCGGCCAAGAACCTGTCTTGAATACCTTGCTGGATCATATCCGACGACAGGTGAATTCTTAGTGTGTGGCGCTGGGTGGGATTCATTGACTGAGACGATGGGAGGTGCAAGAGTAACACTATACAACTGCTACGGAGTGATCCGGACTCGTCTGAAGACGAGCATTTTCGAATCATGCTTGCGCAGACTGAGATTGAGCGCGTCAAGTTCATCGTAAGGTCTTATATCCGCACACGCTTTTACAAGGTAGGCTCCTGCTGAAGCTTGATTGGCGTCTTGATACCGACCGACGCGTGCGTTGTAGATCGAGAAGTACGCGCAGTACATTGTGGTTAACGAGGATATGCACGAACGACTATCTCAAACTGAACTGGATCACGCCAAACGGTATGTACATGCGCCTCTTGCTTCGTATCTAAGGTTTATACAATTCTGACGCGTCTAAAGATGTGCGAAGGCTATGGAGAACCACCTACAGACGTCCGTATTGCGATCATTACCGGAGGATCAGCGTGCTTTAGATGACGAGGCGGCATTCGTCCCCTCAATGGGTACGTTCGTTCGAGCGTCCCTTGAACCGCGACTCAACGAGCATTAGTTACGGCTCCAGACAAAACGAAAGCGGTATTCGTCCTTGCGCTCGAAGACTGCCCTCCAGTCCGCCTACCAGAGTAGGTAGTTTCTTCTACGTATGGACGGTTTCCAGCTAATGAGCACCACAGCGGAAACTCGTTGACGATGCTTAAGGGCCACATCGTGCTGACACCCTACGCCGTGATCGAGCAGTTACTAGCACTCGGTAGCGTAGAACTCATATAACATGTCTCGCAGTGTCCCATTATTGATACCCGAGCAAGAAAGAAGTACAATGATAATACAGTACAAGCACGCACGCACAGTAGCAATAACATTACTCCTCGTCCTCGTCCCAGTTCTCCTCCGGCGCAGACCTGCTCGGCTCCGCCATCTCATGATCAGACTCCTGAACTTCTTGCTGTTCCTTCTTGACCCTCTTCTTCCGCGGCTTCTTTACCTTTGGCGCCGCGGGTTCACCGTCGCTGTCCGTTGGTGGTGGGGCGGCCTTCTTGCGTCCGCGTTTAGACTTGCCGTCTTCGCCGTCGAGGGAGATAGTGCCACCTGCAGAGGGATCCGGGATATTCTCTACCAGATCTTTCAAAAAGTCGAGCATGTCGGTGGTTTCGATGGCATGTTTCCTGTCAGAGCGCGTGAGTGGCGCCACAAGACTGGTGAAAGTAAAACTAAACGCACAAATGATACGCCTCGATCTTCTTGCTTCCTCGAGACTGCGTTACTTTCGCTGACTCCGTTACGACCATTTGAAGGAAGAGTTCAAGAGCCTTTGCTGACAGACCGGTGAGACTCCGCGGGGAATGTGAGATGTACAAATACGCACAGATGACCACTGGTGTCGCTTGAGCTACTTTCCCAACATCCTCATCCTTCTGCATGATCTTCTTAATTCGCGCCTAAGACATCGTAAAAATGATTAGGGCGCGTTTCCCGGGGAAGGTGCGCACGCACATACCACCGGGAATTTGGTGGACTTCGCGCCTTTCTTCGCGGGCGGCATAGTGGTAGAGCGATAGAGGATGGAATGGGACTGTAAGTTTATAAGATATTCAAGTGCGTATAGATGGCATGCGGGGAGGAGGAGGAGGGTGTGGTCGTCAGTGGGCAAGCGCGCTCGACGCGTTCCTAGTATAGAAGCACTTCGGCCCGAGTAGCCGCGCGCGCTTGTTCACGTTTGCTCGTTGTCTCTGACGGTCATGTTCCCGTCAACGTCGGCGTACCAATCCACAATCAGATGCAGCTTACTTCCTCTGCTATATTCATAATAAGACCTAACATCCACCGCGCCCCTGGTATATCCATTGCCGGACCGTTGTAGCTCCTCATCGAAGTGCATGACATAGTCACCTGAGGCTGCCTTCTGCTCGCCCTGATGTTCTTAAATGGCTCATCCGGTATTCTACCTATATAATTCGCATGTTCGAATGAATTGAGAATCCTCTTGAACGGACTGTACTCGCCGCCGAGATGTCATCTCGACCGTGCTCGCTCCTGGCGCTGTTGTATAGCCTCACAAGCGTTTCAGCGATCCAGCTGCTTGGAAGCAGCGTGCTGGGTCATAACCCACAAACTGTGAACCACTTGAACGGAGAATCCTACCAACAGGATGCTATTATTACCTTCCAAGGTTCGTGCTCGCGCTACAGCCCTGTCACAATCAGCTCAACTTATTCTCCAGGATACCAATACGCGTCTCTCTGGATTGAAGACGCTTCCAACTCATCCATTCGCCACGCATCGTTGACCAGACGCTCGTTGTCTAGTTCGAATGCGACTTGGGATACTCTTGTCTTTACGGACTACAACCAGACTGAAGATGATGGGCACGATACGTACGTGACCTGTCTGCAATGTATCATCAGCTTCTGACACTGTGAGCCAGTATCTCTATTGGCATCTCAGCCGGCGACGGTACAATTCATATGGCTTTCGACCAGCACGATAACTCGGTGAGAGAGGTACTGTCGGGGACTTGTGGCGTGACTGACGTAGCGGACAGCTACATTATCGTGTGTCGGAGGCGGGAGCTGCAAGTAACCCAGGAAACACCACTTGGTCTACAGGTATCTTCGGAGAAGTCCTCGTACGTTGCGCGCGCTCTATTCATATATTCAAGACACTGAAGTTCTTTGCAGGATCATCTACCTGGAACAGAGTCTCTCAACGTAACGGCATACTTCACCCCAGTCACCTATCCGCGCTTCCTCTCCATTCCCACTTCCGTGAAGAGCTCGAGCGCGGATCTCATCTTCGAGCTGCGTATCGGTCGGTCAGGTCTGGGCGATGATTGGCTGTACGAGTATACGCCTGGGCAAGGCTGGTCGCTCATCGGAAGGTACTTGGAGGGTGTCAACAGTGCGTCCGATTTTGCCGAGAGTGCTTTCATCTTGCTTACTAGTGCTAGACAATGCGTACATCAACGGGCTGGACTTTGACAGCAAGGGCAGTCTGATCACGACTTGGTGAGTACGATGCCAAACGATCCAGACGACTGATGCTAAGTTTTCGACTCTACTAGGACTTATCGTGACTATGTAAACGACGTCGGACAAGACGTAGCCGTTCAAGCTGGTCCAAACGGTCCGGAGAACAACCACGACTTGAACTTCGCGAGCAGCCCAGATTTCGGAAGGACTTGGTTGAATACGTGGGGCCAGCCCGTCGCGAATGTGACCGAGGGGACGCCCGTTGTGCCGGCCAGCGCTGGTATTGTAGTCTTTGGAATACCGAAGTATGGGTAAGTAGTTCCGTGCGTATCCGGTGCTGTAGCGTTTACTTATACAACATTTCTCAGTGGCATCCTCAACCAGGAAGCTCAGGTGGTAGATAATCAGGACCGGATACACGTACTGAACCGCGAGAATACTACCGGCACAGAGCAATGGTACTGTCTTCTCTTGAACTTAATTAGGCGTGACTTTGAACTCTGGTCCGCAGGTACCACTACTGGCGCAGCACGCGCTCGTATTGGACACGCACACCTCTCCCTCTCGATCTCGAAAGCGTCAACAACGTTACAAACACACCCACAGTCATCGGCAAGCGCGGTAAACTCGTCCCCGTAGCTTCATCTCATGGTGGCTCTACCCTTCTCGCCATCTTACCCTCCAACGCGGTCAACTCTACGGGCCTCAGTATACTTGCCAGTACCGACGCTGGTCATTTCCGCGATTGGGAGGTTGTATGGGAGGTTGAGGAAGGATGCGGTTGGGAGCCGCTTTTCGATCGGTACCGGTTGGCTGAGGATGGCGTGCTGTCGCTGTACTTGCTCAACGGTACGCATGTCGTTGTTACGGACCTAGACCTAGAAGTACTGTAATCCTAGGACGCTTTCGATCTTCGCAGTATTCGCGATGATGAACACATGACTATGTTTAGAATCTTTGACGTGCTTCTGCGGAGGCGGGCCTTTCTCGGCTTAGGATGCATGACCATGCAACATCTTCGGAGAGTCATCTCGTGAACTCGGTTCTTTTGCAGGTCGAGGTATATATGCATCGCGTGTGCTTGCTTGCAGCCGCCTGTTGGTTTGATGACGATGTTAAACCTCCTGTTCACTGCCGGGCTATCTGCGCTGGTGTTGCGCGCTGTGGACGCAAAGCTGACATGGGCGGACACTAAATACATGATCGTCTTCGGCGACTCGTACACGACGAACGGCTTCAATATCAGTGCAGGCATCGACTCTCCTGTTCCGGGGTTTACTTCCTCGAATGGGCCTAATTGGGTTGATTTCATGCGTCAGTCGATTCTTTGCTTCTGGACATATGATGTACTCATTGCATGAGCAGAGAACACATACAATGTCACGGACACCAAGGTCTTCAACTTGGCCTACGGAGGCGCGACGATCGACTCAGCGCTAGTAGAGCCTTACCTCCCTACCGTTTTGTAAGTTATCTGCACGATCCCTCGAAGCAACCCATCTGATCGAGATGCGTTCAGGTCTGTCGTCAACCAGGTATCCCAATTTCAAGAGTTCCTCGCCTCGAAACCTGCTGGCGCGGAGTGGAGTAGCAATGATACGTGCGTTCGTACCATAGTCGGGTAGCCTAACAAGCTGAAAAGCGGCGCTCACCAGATTGTTTGCCGTCTGGATCGGGATCAACGACGTTGTCAGTAACTTATGCCCTCAACACAAGCCTTGCCGCTGATGATCACCCAGGGAAACTCGTATGCCTGGGTGCGACAGGACCGAAATCCTCTCGTTGATCGTACTGACCACTCAAACAGACCAATGTCACCCAGCACGGGTTCCAACAGACCCTTATGAACAGGCTATTTGGCCAGGTAAGGAGCAGCGATACCTTTGAATGCATTCGAGCTCTAACTGAAGCTCTGTAGATAGAACTACTCTACGATGCTGGTGCTCGTGAGGCCCCCTTCATTCTCTTCAATGCGCACGGACTGAAATGCTGGCAGGAAACTTCCTCTTCTTGACCGTACCACCTACCAACCGTGCTCCACTGCTCATCGAGGCGGGCCAGTCGGCCGTCAAAAAGATCACGTCTTCATTAGCCGGCTACAACTCCGCGTTAAAGTCGAGTGCTGCAGCTTTCGAGAAGAAGCATGCAAAGGGCATCGGTAGCGTCACAATCTTCGACACAAATCCCGTCTTCAACACGCTGCTCGACAACGCCGATGCTTTTGGCTTCGTGAACGCTACGGGGTTCTGTGATGCATATGAAAACGGGACGCCAACGCCGGACACGCAGGATGCGGGTTGTGCGCCTGTGGCGAACTACTTGTATGCACTCTCTAGTTGTCTTGCTTGGGCCTTCTGACGTACTTTTCTCTAGCTGGCTCAATACTCTGCATCCATTGTTCACGGTGCACAAGTGAGCATTCCGGTGAAACGCATACCAGCCCGAGTTTGCTAACTCGCGCGTCACAGTATGCTTGCCCACGCACTCTCGACTGTGCTGAGCTCTTGATTTCGGCACGCCGGAATCCCATGATAGAATGCATGTCAAACAGCAATAATGTAGTATACAGAGGAACTTACGCTTAGGCACAAAGTGAACGGCACATACTCCTATAGTTCGACGTACTGTCATCGAGATCAGAAAGTGCTGCTTGCATTACAGAATCTAGTGTTGCACATTCATTCGAGTCGCATACAGATACTACTTGTGTCACCTCGTATTATAGCTCACATGGTCTCCCTCGGGTGTACGATGAGCTTCGCGCCGCTGACGTTCTTCGTCCGAAGTCGTTCAATACCTGCAGCGACACCGTTCAGACCGCCAGGAATCACCTCGACATGGTTGGGCTGTAGAGAAGCATTGTTAGCTCATTGTCGTACTGCAGCAGTAGATGCACGCGGACCTTGGCGTCGCCGCTTTCCAGTAAACCTGGGAGCAACTTTAACACGCGTTTTGCAAACTCGTAGTTCTCTCCCATCTTCATCACGCCAAGCGCCATTACCATCGTCTTTCCCGAATTCGTCCTCTCAGGATCATCTTCAAGTGCGGACGGGAGCACGATCGCCAACTTGGAACCCGGCGCAATTGCAGCCCACGATGCCTTCTGGCTCTCTGGCACAGAAATAGCATCGTACGCTAGCGCAAGCGGCGCACCATTCAATAGCTCGGCAATCTTACTCGGAAGCGTCTCGTATGGCGTAGTCTTGTAGTCGATGACGTGGGTCGCGCCTGCGCGCTTGCAGTAAGCTTCGTTGCTGCTCGATGCAGTGGCGACAATGGGCGAAAACCCGCTGAGCTTGAGCAGCTGTAGACCTGTTACGCCAATTAGACCTTAACCGGTTGCATGCACGTCCTACTGAAGTACTGACCTATTTGTCCCACTGAGCCCGAGCCACCGATCACGAGCGCCGCCTGACCAGTGTACTTGCCCCGCCCTCCCTCCTCCCAAGGGGCGGTGAGCCCTAAGGAGTGAGGGCCGGGCGTGTTGTACAGGGTGCAGACACCCGTGGCAAATGCGGACGCAAGGGTCGCCGCCTCCTCGACACTGATGTTGTCCGGAACACGCGCAATGAGAGACGCATCCGACAATGTATACTCCTGAAACGCTCCATAGTCCGCCTGGAACCAGCCTTGGTACAACACGACGTCGCCCAGGGCCCATCCTTGAACATCGGGGCCCAACGCCACGATCGACCCCGCGGCATCATAGCCAGTCACTGCAGGCCAGCCAGTTTGTTCTACGTAGACGCCCGTGACCTGGATAACCGCGTCGAGGGGGCTGAGAGCGACAGCATTGTTGCGGATGAGAACTTCGCCTGCACCTGGCTGAGGCACCGCGCGCTTGCCGAGCTCATAGGGCGCCCCTGGGCCAGTGAGAAGAAGTGCTTTTTGCTGAGACGGCGTGAAAGACATCGGGGGATTGGTAGACTCATTAGTAGGAAGGTCGCAGAAGTGCTTATATACGTGTTATAGATGATGACTTGTCCGTCGAGGTCACTATAGACGTAGCACAGGGATTCCTATCTCAGTTATCGTGCACAGTAACCCTGCGGTATAGCTTACAAACGCTAAGATGCGTAAGCACGCACAAACCTCCGCACACCGATTGAATCGGCAAACACCTTGTATACTCGACTGCACCGGTGTTATTGGGATCTCGAACTGAATGCAGTCTGCCCTGTCAACGACAGCCCACGCTGACGGTAAGTGGCACTGCTTCAGCAGTAGGCCAAACCTGGAGAGAGGAAAATGGTGCCACACGCAAGTCAGACTGGATAAACCTAGAATCGGCTTCATCTCAGAAGGCCTATGCATGAGTTCTGGTACTGGTAGCCTCGGGTCTGTCCCGTTTACTGTGCGCTTCACTGAGTAGTGCATTAAGAACCAATGACAAAGCCCTAGAGACCGACAATCTCGGGGAACAGACAGTATAGTAGGCTGGCCCTGAGAGTCACAGGTCTGAGACGACGCCATAGCACGCACATATGTCCGAGCGAGCCGGCCATTGCGAAAGCTGAAGAACAGTAAGCGCGCGACTAGGTGTATTCATTCTCAATCACCATAGATAGAGAGGTACGAATTACCCCGCTTCCTATCAACCATCATTACGCTCGTGAGATCTGGAAAGCCAAGCCGGAGTTGTTCACTCCTAGCGATCCAACAATATCTGGCTCAATGATATTCTCGACCGGCTCAACCCTGGTCATCAGAGTTTAGTATGAAGAATCGCGGTTGTGCTACGAAGCAAGGTACCTAGAGCGCGTAGATGTTTTCGAATGTGAGTGGTTCGAGTTCAAGCCTCGCTCGCCAGCGCGCGTCGAGAGCTCGGGACATACCCGGGCCGGTACACGTGGAATATCCGGCAGTGGGCACACGACGTTTTGCATGTTGTCCTAAACAACCACTACCAAATTGACGACCTTGTGCAGAACCATACATGTATTAAATCAGTCAAAATGATACATACTGTGTATCATGAGTGTCACTGTCTGGACTGGATTACTTGGACTCTTTTTCGGCGTCTGCCAACGTCTTGACGCGACTGGCACGCCGACAAGCGAATGTTCAGATGACGATTCGACAGCTTCATCTGCTTCCCTGCGGGTGCAGGCTTTTCGCTTTTCTCATGCCTGCCTGCATGCCTTTGATCATGCTCTGCGTGAGCGGGACAAAATCACCGTTGTACGCCTGTGCCATGGAGTCAACATGAAGTCGCATGATGACTTATGTAGACACTGACCTGATTGATTGTTTCAAAGTAGGTATTCCGGTCATTCAACGGCACAGATATTGGTGGGTAGCCATGCCTAATGAGCGGGATAGACGCGATGAGGCGCGTCGTCCGCCCATTTCCACCCTGTGAAACAAACTATGAGCCCTCAGGTCTAAGGTCTTCACCTCCGTTGACTGTACGCACATCGAACGGCAGGCAGCGCACCAGCGTGAGATGGAACCAAGCTGCTAGAGCAAATGGGTTCATGACTTCATCCACGATGTATCTCTTTATGCACCCAATTGTCAGTGCTCTGCAGCGCGTTGCGGCAAAATGGACCAACACGTACTTGTGCTAGCTCACAAATTTTGTATACCTCGTCTTCGACCTGACCAGGAGGACAACATTGAATCCTCTTTCCCGGACCTCTGTCAATGAGGGCTGAGTGACCCGTGGCGGACCGCATCACGCCTGCAGGAATATATCGGCCTTGAAACCGCTCGGAGTCCATCAAACATCGGTGCACTTCGCAAATCTTCTCCGGTGTCAGCTTCGACAGATCTTCGACGACAGGATATACCAAGTTATACGCCTGATCGTGTAGCGTGTGAGCTCACTCATGGTCTATGTTAGATGTATAGTGCAGCCCACCGATAAAGTATCGCTAAGGATAGTTTCGATGGCTCGTGGGTCTTGGATCTTGCTTTGCGGTGACACATTGATACTATTTGCTACAATCTCGTCCTGTATCGCAGGCACGCGTTAGGGTACACTCTAGCTGGGTATGAAAAAGACCTCAACCTCAATCAAAAACACGCCCTCGATGTGATTAGTCTCAATTGCAAGGTCTCGCATGTACTTCTGAAACAGCTCAGAGCCTTGGGAAAAGTGCAGCGTCCAGTCGCTTCGAACTTGAGCATGGACATCAGGCGCCGGAATCCCCCGTGGCAAAGGCAACAAAGTCGCGGGGACCCATAACTGGGCGAAAGCTACATCGCAGTATTTAGAAGGGCTTGCACTGAGACTCAGGGGAGCGGTACATACTATAGCCAGACATACTGTCATCGAGACCAGAAAGGTCTACTTGCATCATCTTCCTGTCGAACCGGTCTCTCAGATCGTCGATATATGCTTCGAACTCGGCACCGATCTCTGCATCGCGGGCAGCCATCTCTTCCAGAGCCTACATCCATTGAGCTGGCCGTATAGAAATCCCAAAACACATGCCGCTAACAGTACCTCTTCAAGCAGTGCCAACGCCTGCCCAGCGCAGAGTACCATGAGCGGAATGGCATATCGTACAAGCAGATACGGATGGCGTCCGTATCTCCCTAACAGATCTTCCCAGTAACGAATCATGCTTTCTGTATCTTCTTCAAGTCCATTGTTCTCCTCTGCAGTGATAAAGACGGGTAGATTCTAGAACCTAGATCAGGCATACGGGTTGGAAGGAAAGCCCGAGAAACTGTTCACATTGAGAATTGGAGTGGATCTCAAGTTCGCAAGCAAGGCAGACATAGCAAGAGATAGTGTTTAGCTGTGCTAAGTATATGGTGAGCCTGGAGAAAGATGCGACTGGTTCAGGTTCAAGTCTGCTCGCCACACTTCTTGGCGCGCGCACGCGGGCCGCGTCTTCGGCACATGCCGGTCCACGTGGAATATCAGGACATTTGTTTGCCACACGCGACGTTCTGCCGTCCTCGACCACCATATGCATAACCTTGTACGGAGCCGTAGACTTACCAGCTAAGCTAAAAGGATATACGATATCCGTGTATGTCTACCTGGCCCGAGACTGCTGGACTTTTGCCACCGGCAACCCATACTGGGCGTATTCTCTGATGCGCTTTCCTTTATACCCTCACAAGTATTTTCTTACGCGTCCTCGGCGAAGTATGGTTTACTCTTACCGTTTATACGGTACGCTGTGCTCTTTCCGCGCCAGAAACGTCCGACCCGACAAGGGCGCGATACGTACTCCACTCGCTGCACGCGGGAGCGGCCTCCAATACTGCGCTGCTCCAACTCACGCGTCAGACCAGGTTTAAACTCTCAGGTCGGTCAAGTCACTTGTGATGCATGTGGCCCTTTGTGGGTACAGATTTGGATCCAGTCGGATACAACAGTTCTCTCGTCCGGTACCTATAACTACGTCATAGGGAAAGCTATGCTATAAACCCGCTTCCGGAACGGTACACCGTTGGTACACCGCCACATATTTACTTCCCTTCGCCTACAACCCACTTCACCAATAACCGCCTCGATCTCTACAGACAAAACATCATCATGGGGTGAGCTCGACGTCGCCCGCACCGTCCGCTTTGACTTACGTATCTGCTTGCAGTTGCATTATCTCCTGCATCGTCGGTATCTTCGCCTGCATCGGGGCTGCTATCTGCTGCGTGGTAGAAGCCGTCGTAGAAGTAGTTTTGTGCATCGTCGACGGTGCGTCCCTTGCCCCATCGAACAGAAACTTTAGACTGATTCTGTTTCGCAGCTATCGTCAGCTGTGTGCTTTGCGTCCTCGACGTCTTGACTTGCGGCTTGTGTCACTGCGGGTACGTGCACGGCTATGCATCTGGTAGCTATCACTTGCTGACAGTGATACAGAAGAGGGACTAGAACAGCTGGACCCTCAGTTCGGTACTGAGCACAGCGCCCGCACGACCATCTTATGACCCGAATGACGCTCTCGCTTCACGATACCCCTTGCTATTTGTAACCCTACCCTATATATATCGATAGTTCTCCTGCCATCAATAGTATCAATCCATAATCTCTCTTTACAAACGCGACGCAAATACAAGGGAATGTGCTGCTCGTTCCCTAGCGGCGCATGCGCGAGGTCACACGAGAGATACCATCTCTAAGTCGGGCCTGTCCCAGTTGTCCGAGCCAGTAGACATCCGCGACTCGTCCTGGCATTGGGAAGCATCACGGGTCGACGATTTACATCACAATAAGCAAGTTATATCACAGCAATTCGATAATGGTACACGGAATCCGGGGAATTCAGGCGGCATCGTTCTCCACAAGCTTGCCACAGACAATATACTTGCCGGAGAAGTGCTCATACCAGCCGCGCATATTCTCACTGTAGACACAAAATTCAGCCCTCAATGACAATGTCAAGCCATACAGCTACGCACATCTCTTCCGGGGTCAGGTCATCAAGCTTGTCCAAAGGCTTGTCGATGTCTGTCAGCATCTCTACGGTAGGCGGTCAGTACTATGGTCATTATATGGAAATATCCGGCGCACCAGTATCAAATGATTGCTTTGCCATTCCCCGAGAAGCATCGCGACCAGCAAAGTTGCCGTACATCCCGTCTAACATCCTAGGTTCAGCCAATATCCGAGACAGTAAGGGGAGTGCACGCACCAGGTCCATAGAAGTTACGCCCAGCAGTCACATCAAAGACAGTGCCGTCAATAGCGAGAAGAATCCTTCCGCCGTCACGGCCACTGAAGGGTTCAAGGGTCTTCGGGGTGTAAGTGGTGTAGAGTAGTGTCGGCGGATGCGCCTTGGGCATCCATGAGTAGCTGGCCTTGAACTCGGACGGTGTTTGAGCAGGAAGCTTGTTGGAAGGAAGGAGAATTCGTTGTGCTTGGTACAGAATGTAAAGGAGGAGGGCTGTATTGACTGGGGTGGCGAGGCTGAACGACATGATGGCGGGAGTGAAGGCGAAGCCCGAACACGTTATCGCGGTTTGTAAAGTTATATCATGGCCGACCTCCGAAGGTTATCTTGCTAAATTCCGATAAATAGGCGAAAACGAGGACTGAGAAGTGTTCCGTAGTACAGAATAGCATAGCGTGTAAAGCAAAGCAGATACGGATAGCAATTAGGGATCCGCCCGCGGCACGAAGGACATCGCTCCATTCTCATCCATGACCACGTCGCCGTCATCCTCCTCGGGCTCATCTTCGGCTCTCCCGGAAACGAAGCCATCCAACATGGATTGGCCCTGCGGAGCCTCCTCCGCCTTCTTCCCCTTACCACCACCAGGAGCCCTACGGGCAGGTGCTTCCTTGGCCATGGGAGCTATAATCTCTGTAGCGCAGGTAAATATGCAGTCTAGGAGCAACAGCGTTCAACTTACCGTCCAAAAAGGAGTACTCGTCCTCTCGTCGGATCACTTTAACTGTATGACATTGAGTCTACGTAATTTCCTACAATGAAGCCTCGCGTACCGAGATCATTCACAGAGACAGTATTATGCTTATCCAGTACAGCATTGTTATAACCACCCTGCATCATCCTCCCGATGAACTCTTCCGTCGCGCGAGAGATGACCCATATGGATTCGCGTCCGACGGTGGCTGTCATCCACTGGGATTGTAATGCTGAGAGAGCCGCAACGGTACGCAAGAAGCAACATACCTTGTCTGCCTTAATGATCTTCTGTACCCGAGAGACTGGCAGCAAAGCCTTTCCGCCGTACTGGCGGTTCAACTGGTTCGAACCTGGTGCTTTCGGTTTCCGTTTGGGCTTACTTGATCCAGATTGAGCAGCAGCATCTTGATCTCCATCTTCTGTCTGGTCTTGTGCACCAGCACCGGCATCGTCGTCTTCATCGCCCGCTTCCTCCTGCTCGCCTTCGTCGACCTCGGCCTCCTCTTCCTCCTCTTCGACAACGAAATCAGCAGCCTCGGTTTCAAACTGGTCATTACTAGCCATTTCCGGCGAAGAAGATAAGCGTAGGGAGGATGGACCAGCTTCCATGATGTGTCAAGCAGGTGGCGGCTACAGAGCAACGCGTCGAACGCGCGGCAACTCGAATTCAACAAGGACGCGTCGCGTCGCGTAACGGCGTGACGTAGCGCGCTCAATATTTCCAGATACCGATCCTGCCTTTGTCTCGTCTTTTCTAGCACCATCATCCCTGTGTAGGTATTGGGGA
Organism: Peniophora sp. CONT; assembly: GCA_001632445.1. NCBI lineage: Eukaryota > Fungi > Basidiomycota > Agaricomycetes > Russulales > Peniophoraceae > Peniophora > Peniophora sp. CONT. The sequence goes on from KV424617.1 coordinate 71,498, forward strand.
CTATCAAAACCACAGCCTCAGTTGATTGCCGTGAGTTCCTATACAGTTACAAAGGCAAGACACAGTTGTGGTACACGTTACACTTAAATTACATGCTGCTGAACATGCTGATAGAGGTGCGCGTCGCGCCAGAGCCCGACACCAACAAGTTATCCTAGGTAAACCGGGTCAGCAATGTACCCAAACCAGACGCAGGATGAACTCACGGAGCAGCCAGAACCAAGGGCGGCATTTCCGACCCATCCAGGCTCCCAGTAAAGGATACCCTGGCCGAGACCATTTGGCAGCGAGGTCAGCACGTTCTTGATGTCCTGGATCCAAGTGACCTGTCCCGCCGTCGACACCGCAACACCCTTCTCCGACAAGGTCACGCCCGAGCACGTAACCGGCCAGTCCGTCTCCGCGACGATGATAGGCTTTTGGATAACACCCGTAAGCGCGGTAAGACTCGACTTGAGCGCCGCAAGCGTCGCGCGGGTGTCGTAGAAGGGGTAGAAGGACACTCCGATGATATCAAGGTCGGTGGTCGCGAACGCGCCTTGAATGAAGATGTTCTGGTAGAACCAGGTCTGATCACTCTGGTCCCAGCCGTTTGCGAGGTGCAGCATGATCTTGGGAGACGATACCGCGCGGGCGCCGTTTACGGCCGAGTGCAGGAGCTGCGAGACAGGGTTGATTCCATTCTTAGAGATCTGGCCTACAGGCCAGAGCAATCCATCGTTGATCTCGTTGCCGACTTGCAGGATGTCGACTGTGACGCCGGCGTTTTTGAACGCTTGCATGACTCCCTGGGTGTAGCTGGACGGTCACTGTCAGCTCGTTCCTAGATACAAGATGCCTTTGCAACGGACGTGTAGATCTGGGTATTGAGCCCACTCAATGTCGTTGGCCAACCAGACGGGATTGCCTGCTTGCCAGGGTCGGCCCCTGCTAAAGGTTAGCCACCTGAAGCCTGCTCGTACCAAAAAGACTAGTGAATACATGTGTCGCTGAAGTGAAGATCGACAATGAGCGTCATGCCTGCCGCCTTGATACGCTTGCCCAAATTGATAGCAAACTGAGTACTGTAAGTCCCGGACGTCCATACGCGCACGCGTGCTGCATTTGCGCCATGGTTCTACGAAAGACATCTTCAGAAACCGCGTCGGCGAACCGGCGGGCTACGGGTGACAGTCACCTTTATGATAGTCTCGAATGCCGTCTGAGCACCGTTATCCGTGTAATGGAGGCTCGCCTCTACGACAGGCACCGACGAGATGTCGGCGCCCTTGTAGGTGAGGGCGCTCACGAGTGAGGCGAAGTAGAGGTATGCGAGGAAGGCCAGGTACAGCATGGCCGAAGAAATTGTGCCGGCTTCTGCATGACAGCGGCTCAGCTTTATACTCGGAAGATTCGGTGGCAATCCAGCGGCATAACCTCACCGACAGAGTACAACGCGGCCCAGAGCCTTTGTTGATCCGCCTGAGGTTGCGGTACGGAGTGGATCTTGTGGCGACGCACAACCGGTGGCCTGCGAGAGCTTCCAAGACAGCCAGATGCTAACGAACGGACATCGACCTAGCTGATCGATCCTTGAAAGCACGGATGAGAGTTGGCAGCTGTGCGAGTCTCCTGACCGCTCGCAACATATCCGGGAGAAGACGCGGGCCGTGGAGGTGCTGGACTCCATGAGGAGAGTAGTTCAGCGTGACCAGACGACCGTACCGAGAAAGAAGTATAGACACACGCCAAGTTCGCAACGCGTGCATGATGCGATAGACCCAAAGGTCACAAACTGGGTAGAGCACATATTGCCTATCAATGGGCAAGATTTGTACCAGTAATGTAGGCTGAGGCTTGAGGCTTTGACATGTAGTATGCGTCCGCCGCGGAGATACCAACGGTACTGATCCGCCGCCTCGGATGCGATACAGCCGCATGGAAGCCGAGAAGACGTCGACGATTTAGTGCCGCGAAGAGCGAAAGAAGCTCGAGCCGTCTGATACGAGCTCGTATGTAAGTACCTGGAGACCATGCTGGTCAAGAGCAAGTCGTGAACTTAGAGCGGCGCGGCAAGTATATTGCTTACAAAGATCTCCCAACTAGATACCTCTCTTCGGGCCTTCACTCCATCGAAGTTCACGCGACTATATCAGATAGCAAAACAGGGTATGATTCCTTGCGATATAATTCATCCATCATGAAAAGACATTCGTTAAAAAGCGATGTGTAGGTAAGCGGGCGGGAACGTATGCGAAGGAGACCACGAGCCAGAGCCTTGCGAGTAAGAGGATGTAGTACTTTCGTGAGACAGAGCAGAACAGACGAGGCCGTGAGGCGTTTACTCCTCCTCGGCGACGACCTCCTCCTCGTACTCGCCCTCCTCCTCAGCGCTACAAACGACATGTCAGCACAAGCGAACAAGACTTCAAGAAGAATGGATACGTACGTGGCATCCTGGTACTGCTGGTACTCAGCGACCAAGTCCTGCATGTTGGACTCCGCCTCCGTGAACTCCATCTCGTCCATACCCTCCTGAGTGTACCAATGCAAGAACGCCTTGCGCTTGAACATGGCCGTGAACTGGTCACTGACACGACGGAAGAGCTCCTGGATCGCAGTGCTGTTACCGAGGAAAGTGACAGCCATCTTGAGGCCGCGAGGAGGAATGTCACACTGCGCGGTGAGGACATTGTTCGGGATCCACTCGACAAAGTAGGCGCTGTTCTTGTTCTGGACGTTCTGCATCTGCTCCTCGACCTCCTTCATGCTGACCTTGCCACGGAAGATGGCGGAGACGGTGAGGTAGCGGCCGTGCCTGGGGTCGGAGGCGGCCATCATGTTCTTTGCGTCGAACATCTGCTGAGTGAGCTCGGGGACCGAGACGGCACGGTACTGCTGCGAGCCGCGGGCAGTGAGAGGTGCGAAGCCGGTCAAGAAGAAGTGCAGACGGGGGAAGGGCACTGTCAAGCAATCGTTAGATAGGCTGACAGACTGGTGCTACAACTAATTGACGTACCCATGTTGACGGCGAGCTTGCGGAGATCAGAGTTGAGCTGACCGGGGAAGCGCAAGCAGGTCGTGATGCCGGACATGACGATCGACACGAGGTGGTTCAAGTCGCCGTACGTGGGCGTAGCGAGCTTGAGCGTACGGAAGTGGATGTCGTAAAGCGCCTCGTTGTCAATGCAGAACGTCTCGTCCGAGTTCTCAACCAGCTGGTGCACGGAAAGCGTGGCGTTGTAGGGCTAAACAAAATCGACATCAATAAAGGCGTCCAGGACTTGGGATCCGATATTAACAAACCTCAACGACGGTGTCAGAGACCTTGGGCGACGGCACGACAGAGTACGTGCACATCATGCGGTCAGGGTACTCCTCACGGATCTTCGAGATCAGCAGCGTGCCCATACCGGAGCCGGTACCACCACCAAGCGAGTGCGTGATCTGGAAGCCTAGAGAGAAGTTAATTCCCGCCCATCTCGGTGAGCAGAGATAGTCACATACCCTGCAGGGCGTCCGTGCCCTCGGCCTCCTTGCGGACAACGTCAAGAACGGAGTCAACGAGCTCGGCGCCCTCCGTGTAATCTGCGAAGCGCGACAATCAGCCTTTGCATTCCAACTAGCTCCGTTGAACTCAAAAAGAAGCCCAGCACTTACGTCCTTTTGCCCAGTTATTACCCGCGCCGTTCTGGCCAAAGACAAAGTTGTCGGGCCTGAACATGTTGCCCAAAGGACTGCTGCGAATGGCGTCCATGGTGCCGGGCTCAAGGTCGATAAGGACCGCGCGGGGAACATATTTGTTCGTGCCGGCCTCGTTATAGTAGACCGAGATACGCTCGAGCTGCATGTCGTTGTTGCCCTTGTAGTTGCCGTCGTTGTCGAGTCCATGCTCATCGGAAACGACCTCCCAGAACTTCATACCTACGCACAAAGGAAATCAGCGCGACGCGAAGACACGTGTGAGGCGCCGAGCGCACCGATTTGGTTGCCGCACTATACAGATAATCTCAATCCATTTCTACTGTCACTAAAGGTAGATAAACGCACCTGGCCGGTCTGGAGATGGACAATCTCGCGCATGCTGGCGGTGGATGTCAGTACTGAACGCGAAACAAAAACCACGACTCGGCAAAGTCAAAGCACGACTCTGGGCCACCCGCCGTGCCCGCCGTTCGCGCTAGGCTTCGCAGTTTTATCAGGCTACTCACATGAATAGGTCGTAATATGAGAGAAAGAGGATAAGGGTGGTGGTGGCAAGAGGCAAGCCTGAGCTGGGTGCGCACGCGTTTGAACCGTCCGATTGAGCGCGAGTCTGCCGCGTGGCGTCACGCCCGTTACACCCCCAACTTTCTTCCGTCTGCGATCAGGCAAAAGTGGGCATGCACTCAGCACGCGTTGATTGACTACGGCACAGGTTAGGCTGCTCTGGCTCATGAGAAGTACGAGCTGCTGCGCTTGCACATTGTGAAGTCACTTATCAGCACCCAACTTGTAGAGTCCCCAAGAGTACTCGGACGTATACATGGCTCACAAGATTATAGTATGACAAGCTACTGTTATACGGTACATGCAATAATTTATCGAAGAAAAAATGTTCGTGAAGAAGAGGATTGTCAGTTCATAGCAGGGGTGCGCGTTCCTGCCCTCGACTCGGCGGCGGTGTCGCCTCACCCGCCCCGGGTGGCAGACGAGCATCGCCAATGTTCTGCGGTACCCATCCGACGTTATCCTCCCGTATCACGCCCAGGCTCGTCACTGTCCTGAAGCTATCCCCTCTCGCAAACGTTGACTTGCCACTATCGCTCATGCTACTCTGGTCGTACTGAGTGAACTTCTCCGGCATGTACGATGGATTCTCCGGATCCCTCGAGTCGCTATCAACGACGATGGCACTCGTCCTCCGGTCTAAGCGGAACCGAAGACCGTCGAGTTTGCCTGCAATCGTGGAGTCGTTATCGTAGGGGTAGAGGAGCTCGCCGAAGCCTGAGTGAGCGGTCATGGCTACTGCCGATGCGATGTCGCCTGGGTGGTGAGGAAGGTAGACGTTGCGTCGTGCGCGGTGATGGTAGAGGTGCACCGCTATGCAGATGAGGCCGCAGATGATGGACACAATGCTAAGTGCGTGCGCTGGAAGAGGTCTGCATATGATAGTGGAATCAGCGCCTGCTGAAATGACATGCGAAGGAGCAAGACGCACTCGACGATCAAACGGTCTACCAAACGGGTGAGCTTGCTCGGGAGCTCGCTGGTACTCGGTGTGAAGTAGACTGATGTGGCAGCAAGTGCAAGGTACTTCGTCTGTAGGGTGTCAATGAGAAGAGTGTCCTTGATTATAGCCCGGCCAAAACGCACGTATAACGTCGTCGTAATATTCAAAAAACCATTTGGATCCTCGAAAACGGCTTGCACACCAGCATCGTTCTGCTTAGCTTGACTGAAGATGGCATTCGGCATGGTGCTCGCAATCGTTTTCGCCCGAGCTTCCACATTCGCATCCGTGGTTTCGTTGAAGAACAACCTTTTGCGTCGCTCAGCAACGACACGCATATGCGGTGAGGTGAGTACCTACCCGTTGAACGCTCGCACAGGCCCATGCAGTATATCGCCCGTCACGTTATTTGGCTGCGCGAAGTCGCTATGTTTGTCCACACTGGTCAGAGTACCGTTTTGAAGCGAGGCGTGCGCGGTAACATTGAACAGCTGCAACGTCGGCATGCAGAACACGCCCGCGACATTGTTCTGCTGGTAGAACCAAAAGAAGACTGGCATGAACTCGGGATCGGTTTGAGAGTCTGCCGCACAGTTTGCTACGGGTACTGCGCCATATAGCGCGCTGGCGGAGTTGGGGTTGAAGGTAGCTGGGCCAAGGTTGCAGCCTTGCGACGACGATGCGGTGAGCGAGTAGTTGTTCGCGTCGGCGGTGTTCAGGTTGATTTGCGCTGGGTTTGAGCAGCCGACATCGGTCTGTACGCCGGAGGTGTTGACAGCCATGCTGCCGTTGAGATATTGGTTCGTTGTGAACTGTGGGAAGAATCAGTGCGAGCGTTAGGTATTACCAATGGATTCAAACATACGACGAACTCGGCCGATGCCCATCCATTGAATATGAATGGTGGGTCGACCAAGATATTCGATACTATCTTGATGTCAGCCTGATGAAGGTATCCAGTGACAGTTCTGCATACCTGAAGCAGACACGAACTGCACATACAAGTCAGTAAGGTCGATCGCTTGTGGGAAGGGTCATAGGACGTACCCCAGCAGAAGCTGCAAACGCCGTGAGATCGCCCCGGTCCGGATTGAGTCCAACTCCCCTGTTACTCATAACCGTAGACGCTGATAACAATTGTCAATGGTTAGTTCAGTCCTTAAACCTCTAAATGGTGCGCACTAGTGGTAACGGGTTGCTGCGTGACAGCGAAGAGAGATCCGGCGAGTGGTTGAAAAGTCAAAGAGAGCAGAACGGTGATAGTGGACACCAATAATAACTTATGTCGATAGATAAAGGCAGAGAAGATAACGCTGATACGGCTAGAGAGATGGACGTCAGCGGCGTAACACCGGTGTTTGGTGCTCCGTACTCAAGGTTGCTCTGCGTGCGCGAAGAGGATTAGTTCCCGCATGATACAGGCATGGAGAGGTTACGCACATAGCTCAGCATGATGGACTCTTGTGGTCGTGCGTTGCCGCGGTCTAGAACAAGATAAGGCTACCACGTTCGTGAGCACGATACATATTGGTAATAGCCAAAGCCGCGACCGTACCTGCCATGCCAGAATCTGACTGTCGAAGGACCGTACAAGAAACCCGATGGGGAGTATAATCAGGGAGGGAAAGAAAGACTAAAGGTGGTCGTCAGAAAAAGGTCTAGTCGCTTAATGGCGGGCCGCTGAGCATGTTCGGAGATACGACACAGCTAGGGTTGGCGTAGTGGCGCATGCGCGCTGGCGAGTTCCCATCCCCATCAGAGCAGGGCAGACTACACGGGCTGCGCCTAGGACACGCCGAACGCAATTCCACCAATGACTGGTAACAGGGTCACTCACTGTGAGGAATTGCGTCGAAGCAAATGAAAAGACGTTCTTCTCCGGTACATTAAACCCTGTAACCAGCATGAGATAATATCGCCCGTGAACACTGTCGAGCACGCACCGTGGCGGTCTTGCGAGATGCTGAGTGTGATCTCGAGCGCGATACCAAGAGCAACGAGCAGGATTGAACCGGGGAGAACGACCCACAAGTTCATCAGAAGCGGCTCCTAGGGTGGCAAAGCAGTACATTTAGTCGCTCTCGCAACTTCTCCAAAGACGCAAAGCACACACGTAACGAGGCGGCCGCTCGTGCACCGTACCAGGCGTCGGGATAGACGCGACAGCGGAGCTCATCATCGACACGCGCCGCGCAGGCTTGGCACCATCGCCGAAAGTAGACTGGGCATTGGGCGAAGCTATGAGCGTCGAGGCAGTGAGCGAACTACTTCTCGAGTGCATCGTTCTCGTGGGGGTGGGGCTGATGTCGTCCAGAGGAAGGGGCCCGTACGACGCTCGAGCCATGATGGTCGCTCTTAAGGAGATGTTGAGACCGGGGGTATCAATGACATACAGTGGCGAACGCTGCACTGCTTCAATACGTTCTCAATTGAGCTGGGCGCCTGTGAGCTGTTGTGAAGCAGGGAGGAATCGAAGATCTTCGGTGATCCGTGGAACTGGGGTGGATGATGCCCATGCACGGTGTGCACCAAGTACGCCGCGCGTATCCAAGACGAGGAGCGGCCGTATATGATATATGAGTATGTATTCATATTACATGTCTCATTAGCAAACTCAATGATGGGGCCCTGGTGTGCCAGGGCTGCTGGTGGATCGGGGACAAGGGCAATTTGACGCCGACCCACCTTCGGCCCGGTGATCGACGAGTGGCACTATTTGAGTCAATGGATAATATATCATCGAGATTGTTCGCAGGCCAGCTTCTGCCCTTTGCCTTCTTCGCACTCACGTACTTATCTCCGTCTTTTCGTACAAGGTTTGAGTACTTTGAGCGGTAACCCCGAGCGCCTCGAGGCCGGATAGTGGCAGCATCACACATGTCCAGTTGCATACCCACACAACCTTCTTCCTGTTCCACGACTACGACTATCACCTTCAGTTATATTCGACTCCATGTCGCTCCCGATGCAGCGGATGCAGATTACAGCCATAGACTCTGGAGAGCCTCGGGACGAAAGCGGAGAGCAGTACAATCCCGCGAGGCGCAGACTGCCACCTGAAGTCCTCGTCCTCGTCTTCTCGTTCCTTGTTCTCGACGAGCGGCCTTACCGGCCACGGAGCTTGCTTCATACTGAAGACCTCCCACCATATCCTCCACTGGGGTGGATTCGATTGGGCCATGTCAATCAGGGATGGAGAGCAGCTCTCCTCAATCACGCGTTCTTCTGGGCGAGCGAAATCGGTGTTTATCCCCACGCCATACATGACATGCTCGTGCGTGCGGGGCCAACAGCTCCCTTGCGAGTTCATATTCCCTTGTCTGGTGGGAATCCGTATTACTCTGGTTTAACGGAGCTGTCGCTGGCATGCATGAGCGACGAGATCGCGCTACGCCAGCGCCTGCAAACTCTAATCGTCCAAACCGACGTTCGCCCTCCCGGGTCACAGCTAAAGAAACTCGCCCCCATATTCTCTTCGCCACTTCCCAAACTCCGGGATCTTGAACTATTGTTTGAATACTTCTCCGAGGCAGACAAAAAGGTCTTACGCACGAGTCTTGATGCCCCCAACCTTCGGGAGATAGCCCTGCTGAACTGCTGTTTCGTCGGAGCCTGGCATACTCCTAACTTGGTGTCGCTTCACATCGTGATGAGCCATCGGCCAAAGTCCGAATGGGCCGCATCTCCGGACAATATCCTTGGGGTTCTCAGCGTTTGCAGGAGCACCATTCAATCTATCCGTCTGAAAGGTGTCTTTTGTGACGATTGCCTTGCAAATGCGGATGAACCCGTTATCTTTCGCGCCCATTCCGTGCATCTGCCACATTTGACGAGCATATACTTGTCTGAATTCGCGTTTGAGGCTTCTGACTTACTTTCGAGTTTGACATACCCTTCCACCGCTTGTACAAAAGTCGACGTGACGCAGTGTCGACAAGGCACAGACGAGATACCAGCTTTCCAATCTCTAGTCCGATCAGCGCTCCAGAAGTACCCCCATTGCCTGAATGCACTACGTATGCACGACGACGGCCTCGATCAAAGTAGCCCCGATGACGAGTTCGACATAGACCTATACGAGCTACCTTCAGCGGCGGCACGGAATCATCGGTGTTCTTGGTTTGTCGACCTGCGACCATCCGTGTCGTTTCACTTCGAATGCGACGGCTCGCCCTACCATATATATCCATACATTCGCGACTTCTTCACTGAGGACATCCTCGTCCCAGTGCTTCTCGAGCAAGCGATGGTCTTGGACAAGCTCGCTTTCGCATTGAGAGAAGTCCAGGGTGAATATGACACCGAGGAGGAAAGCGGGCCCGAGAGGCATGTCGGGCATATCATGGACTACGCCTCTAGTGCGACGGACGTTGTCGTGCAGGACCCGTACGTATACGGATGTCCTGTCATGGATGCACTTTGTCGCCCGGAGCGACTTCCTGGCGTTGAGACGCTATGCTTGGTGACTCGCCCTGGCGGCAAAAACGAGATCTATTGCGGAACACTGACAGTAGAGTTAAGAAACCGCGCATCGCTGGCTACGACGGTGCATATTGACAAGGCATTCGCGGCGCCAGAATATGCTGGCACTCCGGAGCAGCTTAAGTCTTCGCTTGAAGGGATGATGGCGGGTGTTATCTGGTAATCAATGTTACCCACTGGTACAAGGCCATTGCATGTCGCGCCAAGAGATCAGTTCATAATCTGAATGGGGCGTGTAAACTGCAGCATCCAGAGCCATCAGTGTATATTCGAGAGGTAAAGGGAACATGATGAGTTTGCAATCCAGCAGCAACGAGCCGAGTCCAGGTCCAGAAATACAGGAAGAAAGCAGGCATCGGATACTGTACTTGTACAAACAACAAGTTGAAGATTTGATTTAGCCTTTGTTTATGTGAGCGGGACTTCAGTGGTCGCGAGACTTCCTAGCCATGTACATGAGTTCATTCCTTCAATCCATCATCTCGCAGTAGCCTACCTGTACTCGCCCTCAGCAGCGACGGCGAGCTCCTCGATCTCGCCCTGCACGGTGTTGAGCGCGTCGGCGGCGGCACCAAAGTAGTTGAGCTGAGCCTTGACGAGCTCGTTGATGTTCTTGACGGGCTCGGGGTTATCGAGCACGGCCTTCATCATGGTGATCGCGACCTCAGTCTTCTGAACAAGATCGTCCTCAGCGTTCTCAACTTCAAGGCGCGCCTGCTCCTGCTTGGCGGGACCGGCGCTCTTGAGTCTACGCGAGAAAAGGGGATATCAACACTTTGATGCAATGTCGCGCCGCCGGGGATACACGGCCGCGATCGAAGTTGAAAAGGACTCACGTCTGCTTGGCCGCATCGAGCTCGAGACGGCTGGCGCGCACGGCACCGCGAGCGTTCATGGCCAACTTGATAGAGTTGTTGAGGGTCTGCTGCCACGGGTGGGTGAATCCGTGAACGATCTGACCGTCCTGCTCGACACGTGCGGCAGAGATCTTATCCCAAGCGCCGGCGTACTCGGCGAGCGCGCGTCCGAGGCGGTCATCGGGGCCAGCGACTTCCTGGATATGCTGGGCAGCCTGCGTAGATGCGCGACCGAGAGCATGGGGGAGAGTCTTGTGCTGCTTGGGAGGCGGCGCGGTGGGGGACGGCGCGGGCAGGTTCGTGCCCTTGAGGTTGGCGGCGGCAAAGTTGGTGATGCCGGTGCCGATGGTGGTGCCGAGCTCTGCGACGGTCTCGTTTATCTGCGTGGGGTAGTCGTACGCCTCGTTCTCGTACACCTTGCCTACTCTAAGATCGGAAGCTGTCAGTAATATACCTCAAACAGGGAACCGAGATACCAACTTGAGGAGGAAGACATGGGCCTGGCGCAGGGCATCGACGCGCGCCTCGAGATCCTTGTACTCTTAAGACACGTTCAATGCTGAGACCCGGTATGAAAGACAGGAAACGAAAGTACCTTGCGGGAGCTCAGTGATCTCTTCCTGCGAGACCTGTCCTAGGCGCTCGCGGGTAGCCTGAACGCTCGAGTTGAAGCCCTTTGCGAACTTGTTGGCACTCTGGCCGAGGTTGAGGCCGCCGATGCTGGCAGAGAGTTTGTTCCAGCCTTCCATGGTTTGAGTGGGTGAAAGAAGTGGAAAGCAAAGACGATGCCGCGGTATCTTGATGGTTCTTGTTGCACCGCCTGTACCCGCGATGATGTAAGCCATCTAAGCGCCCGTGAAACGACGCGCACGCGTCGCGCGTCCAGAGCGCGCCGCGACGCGTAACTCTACACCTTGTCCTCGTTCATCATGGCAGCCGTCGAATCTCAGACCGGCTTTGACTTTTCCAATGTCGGAAGGTGCGTGTCTGTGACGATACTCGAATCATATAATTAATATACAGAATAGGAATTCGTATCTCGCGGACCACAATGTAAAGCTACCTAACGCGACCTCGACGGGTACGACCATCGTCGGCTGTCTTTTCGAAGGGGGAATCGTATTGGGCGCCGATACACGTGCAACTGCCGGCCCTATTGTCGCTGACAAGAACTGTGAGAAGGTGCGCTATATGTTCATTGATTATTGTGAAGAGGAGAAACTAACGCGGCGGTATAGATCCATTACATCGCCGACCATATTCGCTGCTGTGGCGCTGGTACCGCCGCTGACACCGAGTTTGTCACTGCGCTCATTTCGTCCAACATTGAGCTGCACGGATTGTCGACCGGACGGAAGCCGCGCGTCGTGACTGCCATGACCATGCTCAAGCAGCATCTATTCCGGTGCGCTCAACTAATTGTGAAATTGCACGTGATATGAATCTAATCGGAACGTAGATACCAGGGACACGTTGGCGCAGCATTGGTACTTGGTGGCGTAGATGCAACAGGTGCTCACCTCTTCACCGTCGCACCGCACGGGTCAACGGACAAGCTCCCCTACGTGACCATGGGATCCGGTTCGCTTGCCGCTATGGCCGTTTTCGAGTCGAAATGGCAACCAAACATGAGCGTACGTTTACGATCATTGATTCATCGAGCACCCATAGCTTAACGCCCTCTACAGCGCGAAGCAGCGATCGACATCGTCTCCCAGGCGATCGCGGCGGGTATCTTCAACGATCTCGGCTCTGGTTCCAACATCGACGTTTGTGTCATCACCAAGGACAAGACGGACATGTTGCGCGGCTACATCAAGCCCAACGAGCGTGTAGAGAAGGAGAAGAGGTACAACTTCCGTCGTGGGACGACGGCATGGACCAAGGAAAAGGTCCGCTCGCTCATCGTCAGCGAGGAGATCTTACCCATTACCTCGAACGCGGCTGCGGAGGCGATGGACACGAGTTAGGCTGTGAACTTGCTTGTAATGGGAGTGATTTGTACGATGGGATAATGCATGGCTGTGTTTGCTTTGTTCTGTTCTTGGGCCATCAACCTTGTTGTTTGCGAATACAAGGTCAGTGCTCGTCGACTTCGACAAGAACAAGAAGGCTTCATCACGGTAATTGTGTGTGGTTTTGCATGGGCCACGTTTTCCTGCTTTGGCCTCGTGTTGTTATATATCAACCACTTCCCCACAACTTCTCTCGTTCTCGCATTCTCTCTTACCGCCACCACCACCATCGCCGCTGTCGTTCCCGTTGCAGTTGTGTCCAACACTATACTATCCCAACCCGCACTTTACTATGGAATCACGCACTACCAACACTGCGCAGCGCGTCATCATCCCGCCGTTCTGGCTTCTCACCCTCGACGCTACCATCGCGATTGTGAACTTCATTGCGCCACTGGTAGGCCAGCTCGCATGGTTCACAGCCCTCTTTGCGGCTGTCGCAGCGCCGCTCGACTTGAACACTAAAGCCGTATCGACGTTTGAGATACGCCTCGCAGGCGTACTGCTGTCTGTACCAACAGGTGTGCTGGTTGCGCGTGTAGTGGGGCACTGGTTTCTGGAGGGAGTTGTGGCGCCTGAGCTGGGCTACTGGCGCATGCGGTGGTTGGACGAGGATGGTGCGCGGTGGCTCGCGGAACAGAAGGCGAGCGCCGAGGCTGCTTCTACGGAGACAAGCTCTTCGACCGTTCGTACTCCGAGTTCGCAAAGTGAGTACCGAGTTGCGTATGATTGGGTAAAATATATTCATGATGTATAGGTACGGTACTTGAAGTAGCGCACAGCACGGACGGCACGGATGGTCCGTTGAGCCCGACCGATTCGATTCATGACCTTTCGCCGTTCGAGGAGATGCAGCGGCAAGATCTCATTCGGCGATGGCAGGCTGGGCTGTAGGGTGCCGATTGCGGCTAGGGCTACGATGCGACTGCCAGCGTCAAGGACGCATTGATCGGAGCATGGCTGCGGGCGCCCCTGCTTCAAGGACACCTAACACTTATGAGACTGTATATGTACTCATGCTCAGGCAATATGTATTTCATGTAATGCACGCGTTGACTACCAGAAATATGGTCCTTGTATCATGCATAGTCAGCTAGAGCAACTGCGTTCCCCTCCCCACTCTTTGGCCGGTAGAACTCAGTCCTTCAACCTGTTCCCGCATTCTTGCTTATGCCCGGCCTTCCAGTGGTCGGTCTGGCAGACCTTGCCGCAATACCGGACCTGCCCACAGCCTTTGCAAGACGCAAGCGCTCTGCCCGGCTCGCTCGTATGGTAGACGCAGGTGGGCCACGCGCAGTGGACACGCATCTGGTGCGCAAGCCGCGCGCGTTCCTCGTCCTCTTTGAGACCAAGAGCGGCACCGAAGTCGACCCAAAGCTGGCGAAGGTAGTGGTGTATGCTTTTATTGAGTACGCCGCGCTGGATCGCGGTGTCGAAGAGGCTAAGCGACGGCTGCCATTCTGACGGAGCGTGCGCTTTACATTCCGCGATGAATCGCGCGAACCGAAGTCCGCGAGGACTCGATTCTTGCCGCGCGCCCCTGACGATAGACGTGAGTTTCTGTAGGTCGCGACACACCCGTTGTAAGATATCTTCTCCGATGGAAGTTTTCGCGCCCTCAATCGCAATTCGGGCAATCACATCCATGGCGCGGGCAACTGCGTCGACAGCAGTGTCGCCGCGCAGAATGACATCCTGCTCGACATGATCTACCCAGTAAACCAGGCTCTCACTAAACAACTTGGCGTAAGCAGAAGGCGCTGATTACAATATCTAGACTCCAGCGCACCTGAAAATCTGACACACCACCTCAAAAGTCAAGGCATGAGCACCGATGTGCAAACGGCGCTCGCGAGACAGAGCGTTGCATAGACCAACGGAAACCGCGAGCGTATCAAAGCGCATCAAGTACGAGCATACTCTGATTTCTCTCATTGGGATATGAAAGAGTGACCAGTTGATGTAATCTTGCTCATCGACATCTTGGGCACGCGGGGAGTATAGGCGACGGGTTTCCTGCTCGTAGCGCACGCGAAAGGCTTCGAGGCCAATGCCGTTGACGATAGCATCTTGAGTGAACTTGAGGCAAGACTCGACAAACTCCGGCGTGCGCTCATCATTGAGCACATTGAGGGTTTTCAAGGAAGTGGTCGCGCTACTTGACAGCTCTGGGCGTCCCTTAGTGCGCTCCCAGAGAAGCAAGCCGACATGTGGCATGTACGTGTCGAAAGGAGGACTGAATGAATGCCTATTCCAAGCACGTTCAACGTCGGCTTATTCTGGCGAGGAATGATGTTAACAGACCTCTGCCAATGAAGCGCATGGCAACATGCAAGCAATGATGCGAGAGGCTCGGTGAAAACTTCCGTCTCTTGAAGCGCTGGTGTACGCTCGCTACGAGGATATGCTTGAATACAGTCTCGCGAATCCCAGACTGCCTTCCAAAGGTCGCGAGTGCGGGAGAGGAAACGTTCGGTCAGATCACTGCTATGAGAGCAATGATGTACGATGCTGACACAGCCGAGCACAAATGTGT
This sequence comes from Peniophora sp. CONT, assembly GCA_001632445.1. Taxonomy (NCBI): domain Eukaryota; kingdom Fungi; phylum Basidiomycota; class Agaricomycetes; order Russulales; family Peniophoraceae; genus Peniophora; species Peniophora sp. CONT. The sequence continues at coordinate 86,579 of KV424617.1, forward strand.
CCACAAGTTGCTGAAATTTACTGTCAGTGGAGCACGACGCGCGACAATGACTGTTTGGCGCACCACATGCTCTGTAAAGAACCCGGGATCTGTGATGACCTCCAAGTATACGTTGACCAAACCGCCCTCTAGTAAAGCGACCCATTCATCGCTGCGGTCAGCAAGTCTCTGAAGCGCCCAACTCATACGCTCGGCAAGCATGAGTGTTGGCTCTATTGTTTCAGTGCGGCCGTTGATGGGTATAAGAATCTTGGTAGCGAGACCAGACTTGCGATCTTCGCGCCACCAGAAATAAGAGTTGCGTAGAGCGTTTACGCGCTCAGCTGGAGTGTTGTCATCTTCTGGCCCCCAGTCAATGGAGTCTTGCTTTACGAGCTCATTGGGTACAGTCGCAAACACGAAGTTCGTAGAGCGATGATCCCGTCGCATCGATGAAGGCAGTTGCGGAGAAGGAGGTTGCGGCGAGTGGAAGAGGAGCGAATCCTCCAGAGCGGGTGTATGCTCCCTTTATACTGCTAGATAAGACCTTGGCTTGATTCGGTCAAGGCTGTCGTGCGACTACATGCATTCAACGCGTGCCCACGACAAAGGGAACGTACACGTGGGCTCAGGGACTCTTACCAAATCCAGGACAAAGTACAGGCACAGCTGTTGTATGTTCTGATTCTGGTGCTAGCGATAACACTCCGTTCAGGTGGCGCCGATGCGTTGATTCAAGTTGATACTAAGATGACACCGCGCGCGTCGCGTCTCGGCGTATAGCCAGAGTTCAACGCTCAGCTCCTCTTCCAAGGCATTACTTGCAGCAGCGACTTCCAGATGCACGCAACCAGCTGTCTTATAAGCATACTTACTTATTAGGCCGGCAAAGTTGAAGAGACCTTCAGGCTCTGCTCTGACGAAGATGAGGGCGTGAAGCAAAACGCGTTGACGCGTCGCGGAACGCGCTCACGAGACCGTGATCGCGCGCTCGCAGGAGATTGACTCGATGGTTCAGTCAAGTGACTTGAGCAGCTTTCTCCCTACAATCATGGCCGCCCCCAATGAGAGTGCAGCAGAACGCCTAGACATCATAAAACGCGGACTAGGCGAGATACTCGGAGGAGAGAAAATCGAGGCTATCTTGAATGAAGGCCGCACACCAAAGGGTTACTGGGGTGCGCATTTACTTCCGGTCATCTCAGACTGTACTCAAGATCGCGTGTAGGTACCGCCACTACAGGAAGACGTATGCATACTTAATATCATTCTAAATGGTTCAGGCGACTTACAGCTCGGCTGGATAGCACATATCGGCTACTTTGTCCCAATGACGAAGATTGCTGACTTCCTGCGTGCAGGCGTGGAGGTGTGTTCGTTGTGGCATATGGCTTAGTATATACTAATTCATGAGTGTAGATGAAGATCCTCATTGCAGGTATATGCAACGATGCTCACGCAAACGCGATCTTCTGACTTGCGGACCAGATATCCACGCATTCCTCGATAACTTGAAGGCTCCATTCGAGCTCATCGAGAAGCGCTCACAGTACTACGAAAGACTGATCTTCACTGTCCTAAAGTCACTCGGTGTCCCGGTTGAAAAGCTCGTCTTCGTCAAGGGTTCTTCCTACCAGCTCGATCCAAAATACACCATGGACAACTTCCGCCTATGCGCAACCGTCACCGAGCACGACGCGAAGAAGGCCGGCGCCGAGGTCGTGAAGCAGGTCGAGAGCCCATTGCTGTCTGGCTTGATCTACCCCGGTATGCAAGCTCTGGACGAGGAGCACCTCGGCGTCGACTTTCAGTTCGGTGGTATTGACCAGGTACGCACGCGTCCGTACTCCGCGGATCTGCCGGTCGAAACTCACTGGCACTGGGCGCTTGTGCTTCCCGCTTTGACTCGTGCAGCGCAAGATCTTCACCTTTGCTGAACTCTACCTCCCTCGTCTGGGTTACGCAAAGCGTGCACACCTGATGAACAAGATGGTGCCCGGTCTCACTGGCGGCAAGATGTCCTCATCCGAGCCGAACAGCAAGATCGACTTCCTCGACCCGCCCGATGTCGTCAAACGCAAGATCAAGAGCGCGTTCTGCGAAGAGGGTAACGTCGCAGAGAACGGCGTACTCGCGTTCGCCACTGCAGTGCTTATCCCCATCTCATCGATGCGTCTCGAGCGCGAACGTGGGTTGACTGGTCAGGACGCTGAAGAGGGTTCTGGCTCCATCGGCACGCAGAGTCTTCGTCCATTTGTCGGTGCGGGAGCACCCGAGGGCACCGTATTCACCGTGGGCCGGCCCGAGAAGTTCGGTGGTCCGATGCACTTCTCGAGCGTGCAAGCGCTTGAAGAGGCTTTTGCTGCGCGCGAGCTACACCCTGGAGATCTCAAGAAGGCGGTCGAAGAGGCTCTCGTCAGTCTTCTGCAGCCTATCCAGGCCGCGTTCCAGGCCGATCCTGAGTGGCAGGAGATCGCCAAGGCTGCGTACCCCGAAGAGCAGAAGCAGGTGAAGAAGCCGAAGAAGGTATGTGAATACGTACGTCGCACATTGTTCGCTATCTGGACACGTTCGTAGGAGAAGGTGTACCATCCTCCGCCACCGGGCAAGGGCAAGAACGCGAGCAAGCCCGCCGAGTCGTCGCAACCCGAGCCAGCCGCCGCTGCACCTGCGGGCACCACCGAAGCCGCACAAAGCGGTGATGCGCTCGACCAAGTGTCCATCCAAGTCGCAAAAGAAGACGCAACGAACGCATAAAAATTGGGGTAGATGGGTGCAGTGTTTTATTCATGAGCTTGTAGGTTGTTGTAGCATATACCAAAATCGTTCTGTAGCAATTCCGAGCGCACGGGAATGAAATTGGGAATCAGCATTGTAGTGTGGTATTGACGACGTTCGAGCTATCTACTAGTACAGGAGCTCACGAGACCAGGAGAGTTCATAGGAACCGACACCCATTCCTTGACTTAGACCAAGATTACTTTCAAAAACATTGTGTGAGTCAGCGACCGCTTGCGACGTCTATATCGAGGCCAGGGTCTTGTTGCCGTTCACGATGCCGTTCACTTGCGAGAGCGCGGCGTCGGCCTTGCGCAGGTCGCCTTCGCTGAGAGCCTTGAACGGACCACCGCCTGGCGTGCTGGCGCCGGACATGACTGACGAGGCGCGCGAGCGGACCTTCATGATGAGCGGGCTGCGAACGTCTGTCAGTACGATAAGCAATTCAAGAAAAAAACTCCAAACGTACAAGGGGTAGCTGTCCTCGTCGTCCTCTTGGTGGTTCGGCCACTGGTAGCCACGGTAATCGGACGTGTTCAAGCCCTGCATCTCCTCAGTGAGCGTGCCCATGTCACCAGGCGTCTTGAGCGCGTCCGAGCGGAAGCGGGGGCTACCCGGCATGCTGATGTCAAGGCGCCCAGGCCCATTCGCGAACTCGTACTCCTCCTCGGCCTCAGCGCCAGGGTAGAACGCGTCGGGGTACGCGCGGCGCAGACCGAGCTGGCGCGCCTTGCTGTACTCGATGCCCAAGTTCTTCCAGTCGAGCAGCGGCGAGAGGCGTTCGACGCGGTTACGCTGGTTGATGCGCTGACGCCGAGACTTGCTGACGAATTCGTGCAGTACGCTCGCGAGCTGGTTAACGCTGTCCTCGACGGACTTCATGCGGCGGTCAATGATGTAGCAGCCCTCGTCTTCGGGCCGGTCGATCATATCTTGCATGAAGCATCCGAAGCCGGATAAGTTCGTCGTCACGGACGGGATACCCATCTACGGGGACTGCGTCAGCAATATTCTGACAGAAACGGGGATGTACGGCGATGACATACAACTGTGCACTCGGCCGGGGTGTAGCCCCACGGCTCGTAGTAGCTGGCGAAGACGCCGAGATGGCAGCCGCGGACGAACTCCTCATAGTCCATACCCAGCACGGGGTTGTTCGAGTTGAGGAAGTCGGGGTGGAAGACGATCTTGACGCGGTCGCTCGACTGATTGAACAAGCGTACGCGACGAATCTGGTTCAGAATCGGGTCTGCCGCGTCATCGACCATGTTGTGGGTCGTAACGGGGGGCAGCGCGTTGCGCTTGAGAGCAAAGATACGGCGCTTCAGCGCCACCCTGTCTTCCTCAGAAATCAGCTCCTCGGGAGCCGGCAGGTGCTTGAACTCGCTGAGTGACCGCGTGAGTAACGTCATGTGGCGCAATGAAGCGAAGAGAAGCGTACCCGTTCGAACGTGCGGCAAAGTCGAAGAGACGAGCGCCAATACGGTTCTGGATCTCCGTGACCGTGTCCTTGAGCTGCTTGGTGACAGCCTGACCCTTGAGCGAGTCGATGGTGTACGACTGCGTGGCGGCAGGGTGAATGAGGAACGCGACGACGGTGGTGTTCGAACCCGCAGCTTGAAGGCGATGGTTAAGACGCGCGAGAGACTCGATGAACATGTCGATGCCCTTGTTACGGTACTCGTAACGGCCGGCAGTGAACATGTACAGCGTGTTGTCGAGGTCAAAGTCGAGGTGGCCATAGAAGTGTCCGCGTACAAACTCGTTGATCTTCTCCTTAGCAGTCGAATGCAGGTTCTGGAACTCGTGCATCGCCTGGAACTTGACGACGTTCAGGCCGTTGGGCAGAACGCCGTCGGGCTTGCGCTTGAGCAGATGCTCCGCCTCGTACGCAGTAATGTGAGAGACGGTCGTGAACACGTCGGCACAGTGCGTCGCAGAACGCTCGATGCAATAACGGTGGTAGATGCCACGCTTGCCGGCTTCGTGGTCGACGTCGAAGTACTGCATGTTGTTGTAGAAGTCTACGGAGCCAGCGCACAGGTAGCGGCCCAGAAGCGTAGCATGTGTCGTGAAGACGGTGGTGACATCGATATGCCTCTTGCGGCAGAGGGGAATGGCGACACCTGCCTGCCATTCGTGGAAGTGGGCGATGACGGCCGTATGCAGCTGGCGCGAAACGTACTGTCGCGATCGAGAGCATCAGTATACATTCGGGAAATAGTCCGGGCCGCGATGAACCTACCTCGCCAAGGAACCATGTAACGAGATAACCAAAGATGATCGTTTCGTTAGTTTCTCCGTCGTTCGGGGGCGTAGGGATCCCAGCCAGGTTCCACAGGTCGCCCTTCCACTCGTCCAGGCGGTGGAACTGCGAGCCCGTGTCGAAGAGCAGCACGTGCGGGTTGCCCTCAATCAGCCAGCGCCCGTACAGGAACTTGACGCCCTTGTTGCGCATAGACTCGAGTGCCGCCACGACGTGCGGGTCGGCCGGCTCTTCGGGCTCGACCTCCATCGGCGCCGTCTTGTACGACAGCGGGCCGATGAGCGTGTACCGGTCGCCAAACTCTTGCACCGTGACCGGGACCTTGGTCTTGATGACTGTGTAGATACCGCCGACCTTGTTGGCGACCTCCCATGCCGCTTCGAAGAGGATGGGATTCCGGACGTCGCGCTTTTCTTCAGACATGATTACGGATATGTCAAAGAGGCGTAGTTGGTCGTGGTCAGATAATGAGTCGTGTAGACCTCTGGTACGCCTCTGACTAGCAGCAGGTCGTGGTGGTGGTAGGAAAGCAAGAAGGTGGGATCTGCCAGCGGCGGATATTGGTTGAGTTTGTTCGAGAGTGGGGACGACGTCATCCATCCCCGCGTTTGCCCTTGAGGGCTTCTGCGTCGAAGGGCGCTCGTCGCTCACGGCATTTGATTCCCCAGACTGTACTTACGCTACTGCTTCCGTTCTGTTGAACGCGATCTACGCTCTCAACATCGTCCAGAACGGCGACCAGTTCGAGTTTGGGCCTTTCGGCACCGGTCAGAATGAAAATCTAGGCCCGCCGCGCTCGACCGCCGACGCACGGTGATCACAAAAACTCGCTCATGAGTGGCGCAGCGCTCCCCGACTCGTCCCGCCTCGCGCAACGGTGCCTAACTTCCCCACACACCGCTCCAGCGAACGCAAATCGGGCTTCCGTCACGCTTCTCTTCGAGCGGTGAGTAATAAGGATGCGATGTGATTAGATAGCATGCTATAGCGATGAACTGGGTTTGTATGATATGTATTCTCTATGAAGACTCGCTGGATGTAGTAGAATCGGTCGCAGACGAGCTCTGCTGGGGCTTCCCGCCCTTGGTCGGCGGCCGCGCCCTGTTTTGGTTCCGGTCAAGCACGCCCTGGTGCACAAAGTACCTTTCCGCGCCCTCGTGCTCAAAGACGTTCCACTTGCCGAACAAGAGGCTGATGAGAAAGAAGTCAGCTGAGGTTCATTATAAGGGGATGTCTCCACTTACTCGAAGAGCGCCATGATCGTCCATTTGCGGTTGTCTGCCTCGGGGAAGACGAGAGAGCGAGGTCCATAGAAGACCTCATCGTCGACCTCATGAGGCTTGCGCGGCAAACAGTGCATGAACTTCCAGTCCGGGTTCGCACCACCTTCGCGACACATCTCCTCTGTGACCTGGTAGCCCTTGAAGTCCGCGACACGCTGCGCGTACTCGGCTTCTTGACCCATCGAGATCCAAGTGTCGGTGACAACAACGTCTGCGCCCTTGACGGCCTCACGCGGGTCGGTACCCCACCAGATCTTCTCGTCGCACTTGAGCTCCTTAACACGGTCCCATACGGCCGTCGGGGCGCGATACAGAGGCTTATCAGGCGACGCTATGCGCAAAGAATGACCCAGGCGCGGATATGTGACGAGCATGTCGTGCAGCACGTTCGCTGAGTCACCGACGTAGGCAATGGTTAATGGTGGGAGCCTGTGGAGAGATTGTTTATGCGGCATGAGCCTGTGCTTGGTGTTTGTCGGCTCGATTGACTTGTCGAAGAGGTGAGCGTGCTCGTGCAGAGTCAATAGGTCTGCAAGAATCTGCGTGGGATGCCACAAGGAAGACAGCGCGTTGAGGACGGGGACAGGCGAATGTTTGGCCAGTTCCTTCAAATCATGTTAGCACTGGTGAAATAGACAGGAAGCGTTTGGCCAGCACACCTCGATCTCTTCGTGGTCACCCACACGAGCGAAGATACCCTGGCACATTCCACCGATGACCCGTGCAGAGTCGCGTACAGACTCATTGACACCGAGCTGAATGTCCTCCTTGCCGAGGAACAGCGCACGACCGCCCAGCAATGTAGCAGCCGTCTCGGCAGCGAGTCGCGTGCGCGTGCTGCGTTTTGAGAATAGGAGAGCAATAGACTTGTTGAACAGGGACTGCGAGGGCATGCGCATCTGCTTGGCTTTATTCGCGAATTGTGGCGCGAGCCATGGCTGAGAGATGAGCTTGAGGTGGTAAGAGTGGTGAAGGACCCGGTTAATCTGCGTGGCGCTCAGGTCCGCCAGGGTCATAAGATGAGGCGGCATGATAACTACAGAGAGTTAGAATAGCAATCAAGCACTCGGAAACTCAACCACAGTCTGCCAGCTGGGAGTCAAGACCAAGTCTGCAGGAAAATGACTTGGAGGCGCGAAAGCAAGTCGCGTGGCCAGCGCGCGCGCGCCTGGACGCGTTGTTCGAACCTGGCCGCGTTCGCGCCACATCACTCTTCCATTCCACTCATGTACAACCCACGCTAGACATCTCGTCTCCTTATCCGACGACCACCATGCTCACCCTTAGGCGCCGGAGCCTCTCCCGGATAATATTCTTCTTGGCTCTTGCTTTTGCTGTCAAAGTGCTCTTCTTCTCGCCTGCCCCTGCCGACAATGAAATTCAGAAACATAACGTCCTAGACTACGTTTCGCGTGATGATCGTCTCGACGTACGACGACACAAGTTCTTGCAGAGTCGGATGGGCCGCGATGAACGACCGGATATTCTCTCGGACATTATAGACAATGGCGTAAACGACTATTGGGAACGCTTTCAGAAACCCTTGTGCGTATCTTCAGTGCTGGATACAGTTCATGTATCTAACCTATGCAGTATCGCCGGAAAGGATACGGCTGTCATGGACGCGCAGAGCGTCATGACCTCAATAGAACAACTACTGTCCCTCAACGGCTGGGTTGCCGCACTCTGTCCAACGCTCACGCGCCCTTTCGGCCAGAACACGCTCGACAGCGCATACGACGAACTCGCGCAACAAGATCATCTCTACTACATTGCCATCGTCATCCACTCTGCCGACCACTTCCTCGTTGACCAGTTAGCCGTCATCGTGCAGCTAGCCAAGCGTCTCGGCCCGCAGAACCTCTTCGTGTCCATGCTCGACTACGATTCATCAGACTCGACCGAGACGCTCACCGACCTCGCGGAGGCGGTACTCATTCTTCTTGGCATCCCCTACCGCATTCGACGAGTACCAGGCATGACGGTTGATCCCGGTGCTGCGTACTACCCGCTCGAGGAAGCGCACATGCGCAATCTTGCACTTGAACCCCTGCACGAATTGTATACGCGCAGGAAGATCAAGTTCCACCGTGTTATTTGGCTCAAGGGCTTCACGTGCCCGAACGACATCTTTGAGACCATCAAAGTCAGCCAAACCAACGACGCCGCTATGGTGTGCGGTATGGACTGGGCCGAGCACAATGGCTTCTATATCTTCTCCGATAGGTACGCGACACATCCCTCCCTATATTCTTTCCCACTCATACGGTAACAGGTGGAGAACACGCGACATCAACGGCGACCAGTTCCGCCAGTCGAAATCATCTTCTAACGCCGACGCCGTTCCCGTACGCGACCGCACAGGCGCCCAGCGCTACGCCCAACATCTACCCTTCCAAGTCTTCTGTTGTGAAGCCGGCACCCATGTTGTCGATCCCGCTCAAAGTTACTACGCCGGCGTCGCATACCGCGCCGGCATGGACTACCACAACGCCACCGCCGCCAGCACGACGGAGTCCCCACCTGCCCGGTCGCCTGGGGCACCGTGCTTGGATAGCTCTCAGGCGTGGTTCTGCAGGGATCTGTGGTTGCTGAAGGCGAAAGAGGGGATGTCGGATATGGACGGTAGCGACGACGATGTGCGCAGGCGACGAAAACGCGACGTCGTTCCGTCAGAGCCAGCGCCCGTTGTCGAGCGCAGGGACACCCCGAAAGAAGATCGCGACCTTCCAGCTCCCGCACAGGAGAAGCGCGAACCGGCCGCTGAGGGCGACAAGCGCGATATCGTGGACGCTGCAGTCGGTCGCAAGGATGCACATAGGCAGGCAGCGGTCGTTGATCCTGATGCGAATGCCGGATCTGACTACGATGCGATGGACGACGCCGACGAGGCGGAGGATGTCCCTGCTCCGCCACCCGTGAAGCTCAGCATCCCAAACAGTGCTTTCCGCCCTGCGCGTATCGTTGTTAATCCGCGCTGTGTCACGACCTATGCTGGCGTAAGTCATACGCAGCTCGCGCGCGATCTCTTTGGTGCAGATGACAAAGTCTCTGCGGGAGGCGAGGGGAAATATGTGCTTGAGGACTGGGAGGGTGCACCGGAGAGCTTTGTTTGTCAGGAGCAGAGGCAGACGGGTGGGAGGAAGGCGACGAAGACGCAGAGGCGACTTGGGTTTTCGTTACATGACGAACTCAGAGATAGTTGAAAAGTCTTGTTGTCCAACAATGCTATCTTGCGCAATTGCTATCGGGGGGTCTATGCTTGACGTACTGATTTGACCCCTAAGATAAAACGAGGACAGGAGTTGAAATGAGCTCTTGCGCGCTCTGCTGTCCTTTGACCGTTCCTTCCCTACCCAGGACCCCGCCTAGTCGCCACGGATGTACGATTCAAGATTGCCCATTTTCGGCTTTTCCGTGTGCACGGATTTCGAGCCACATATGTGTAGATTAAAATCGGACCTCTAATTTTGAGCCGTTTGTGTGTACACTTCGGATCGTACATCCGAAAACGGCACATCCGTGTAAACAATCATAAAAATATGTTTTTAAGCGCGAAAAGGCGTACAGGACGTACAGGACGTAGGGCTTAAAGAAAGGTACAGGTGTGTATACAAGCGCAAGAGAAGGGCAGAAAGTGTAAAGGTAAGGATATCCCTCGTCTACTCAATCACGACTTCGCCTTGTCGTCTTTCTGCTTCTTGAGCAGCGCACGCATGGCCGAAACGAACTCTACATCATTAGCGACCAAGAACCGCATAAGCCCCGCAGACCAATCACCGAGATCTGCGTGAATGAGGGGACGGCTGCCCGAGATGAGCTCTGCCACAAAGATCGCCGAAAGGTCGCGCGCGAGCGACATCATGACGTGAGTACGCGGTACGCGCATGAAAGTCGGAGAGTGCAACTTGGCACACGCGATGGACTGATAAATGTTCCCGTACGCCGGCGCGAAGACTTGAACATTGACACCCAGTGAGAACCCCGGCTAGCCGTGTCTAGTCGTGGGCAGTCAAAATCTAGATGCTAGATGATGGTAGACGAATTGCCGTGGGCTAGACAATATCTAGCCATGTCAAGCAGCATGAACTAACCAGATCAATTGTCGTATAGTCTGCGTGTAGTACTGTCTAGTCGTGTCGAGTATGTTCGTTTGCACTTGCACGTGTCGTACCTCATACTGTCTAGTCACAGCTAGGTTCATTCAGTCTCCGCAAGATGGGCACGATGCATCGTATATAGCGGTATCTAGACATATGTAGCAGACACTGGCCCGACTATAATATATTATCTGCTGCAATCGCGCCCGCTTTACAGCGATCCGAGCCCACTGCCTGTTACGAACAACATGTGGTGCTGTAAACCCTGTGACCATCTACATATATAGTATGCGACCCCAATGACAGAAGGCCTGTCATTGTCAAGGGGTGCCCGGGATCGCGGTGCCTGACAGCACGTGGGTGGGTGGGTACCCGCCTGGGTGGGTGAACGAGAAGTTGGGACCCCACCCGGGAAGTGTCGGGATCAGCCCCGGGCAGGTCGTAAATGGCCTGTACGATCGTAAATACATGCCAGGGATGTACTGTACGATAAATGTAGTTGTATAGGGCACCCATAATATATTATAGCATGGGAGAGCACCCTGAGGCCACCTTTGCCACGTGTAAACCCGCCCGCGTCGCGCGCAAGCTGCCCGCATCTTTATCCTCGTACGTTCACGCGTTCACCAGTGGCTGCTGTCGACTACCGTGCACGGTACCCCACGCAACTGCTGTCTGTAGCCCACGCAGCTGCTGTCTTCGCGCCATCCATTCATGTCCGAGCCATCATCCCGCCTGCCCGCCCGCCGTGCCCACCCGCCAGCTCATCGGTGATCATCCGGGCACCTGTCTATCAAAGTTGCCCGATTGCTACAATAGATAGTGCAATCTGACGCATTTTTTACGCTCTTTCCAGCGCTGTTATCCGTTTTCCGATCTGATGCCTCGTTCTTGAGGTATGGTCCAAATAAGCGACCAGCTGGCAGGCAGCTTGGGGCTGGCCTGCTGGCGTACGCGTACCGCTGTTTTTTTCGGGCCAATGATTT